>JAXQGN010000594.1:0-15171 GCA_037039805.1 Irpex sp. M6601 | reverse complement strand
GGCGGCAAGACCATTCCAAGGAGTGACGGCGAGGTTGCTAGCGAAGACAAGTGAATGTTCGACTGCTCGGAGTCGAGCGTCGGGAGTCGAGCGTCGGGAGTCGAGCGTCGGGAGTCGAACATCGGGAGTCAAGCGTCGGGCGTCGACGTCGGGCGAAAATTTCGTTTGGACTTCACTGCGAGGGACGACGAGGTGACAAGGTAAATACCAGCACCCTCGCAAGCGAGGGGTACCGGGCTGTTCGAGAGTGGCCACAGCAAGAGGCCAGGGGACAGACAAGGGGCATAGGGAGCCGGGCGTCGGGAGTCGGGCGCAGAACGTAGGGGGTCAGACGTCGGGAGTGAAACGTCGGGCGTCGAGCGTCGGGTGTGATGCGTAGGGAGTCGGGCGTCGAACGTCGGGAATCTAGCATTGCCGTCGATCTCGTTTGGAAGTCATGGCGGGAGTCTTCCAAAATGACGAGATTTGGTAAGTAAATACTCGATTATTTCGGCCTCGGTTATGAATCTAACTTACGACGTATACAGCACAGCTGACTTCCAAAGTCGGAACGAGGAGGTTATGTCGAGTAGCAGCTAGATATAACACATGTAAGTATATGCACGATTTAATTGAATATATCTATTACCTTCCAAAGAGGACCGTTTCCCCCTTCGCGTGCCGATCTACATCGCCTATGGCGATCGCTACGGGCCTCCTGAGGCGCATAAAGGTGAGTCGCTTATGTTGTAACAATAAGAGGTTAATCTACCAGAGGTGTACGCATATATGCCACTACCGAAGCCCACGACGACATCGACTCTGCGGGCGCAACATCCGCATATACCCTGACATACCGCGAACGTGTCAGTGTCAGGTGCTCGACGCGTTACAAGGCAGGATAAATGCTTACAGTGAGGATTTATCACGCATACAACGTGGGTGCACTCGCACAACGCGTGAGTGAGCTCGGTAAGTGCTCGAATGCTCTGTGACTTCTGATCAGTATCTGATATGAACACCGAGGACCTCTCGCTGTTGCGCAAGCCATTTGAGAGGTTCATCGCATCAACTCTCCCCTGCGTAAAGTACGAGTCGATAGCTAGCACGTATGATGCTCTCGCATGGCGGTCTTCATCCGCACAACGCTAACACGACATATTCTCACAAGCCAGACAAAAATACTCACTGGTGGGTGTCCCATGTCGACAAGTGTGCCGGCAACACTGGCAACGGCGAGGAGATACACTCAGGGTCGGAGGAGGGTGGTGGGGGTTTGAAAGCAAGACCTGAAGGGGACCACAGGGAGGATGGTTTGCGACGAAATAATTCTTTGTTTGGGAAGGAGGGCTAGATCGACACAAAGTGTCGATTCGGCGCCCCTTCCCGAACTCAGAGTTCTTTCAAGTTTTTTTGTCTGATTCGCAGTGAGGATCCTCTGGTCACGGTTTTGATAGGTTTGATGTTTAAGCATTCCTTCTTTGACAGGAGCGAAGTTCTGTTGTGAATTTTTTATGAACTGCGAACTCATTCAGACTGAACCTTATCAAACGAACCTGAGTTCTGAGTGGATCCCGTTGTGTGATATGTGTATATTTCTTATCGTCTCAAGAGTGACTTGCTGAGCATTACATGAGACATGTTTCGAACATACAAGTGTGAGAGCAATAATGTCATTTACGAGCATGGTGCACCACTTCAGTGAAATCCGTCACGGAAATCCGCACATCATATCACTTTGATTCACTCACCTTGCCAGAAAAAAAATGTCAATGTCATAGATTAAATTATTGTTTGAGTTCATCTACGTCAGAACCGTCAATAAACTCATTTGATTTAATGCTGCCTTTGTCACGGCGGTGAATTCCCCGAATTACCATAGGGCACAGCTGTCGTTTTTTGCGCTGATCCTCCTGTCCCTTTCGCGTCTCCCTGCGCTTCTGAGCTTCTGCATCAATTAGTGACTCCATCACCGTGCGAACCTCCTCAAACTCTTCAGCCGTCAAATGACGGAATCCAAGGTCGCCCTCTCCACCTGTCCGCCAGCCATGCCTCAGCCGCCCAATCAACTTCAACGAGCTGATCTGAGTCAGCGGGCAAAACGGGATGGCCTTCGGCCACCCTCGAACAGCTGTATGGTGCTTTTGCATGACCTGTCTCCAGTATTGTCCAGGGGATCAGGCTATGCGTGATGTATCTATGTTCACTACAATTGCTGGGATGGACAAAATCAATACTGATCAATTAATTCTGAAAATTGAACCTTCCCTAAAAGATGATCAATAAAATCTGCAAGGTCACGTTGACAGGCGTGGAGCTCGGTGTCAAATGAAGACTCTCAGGTATGCCATGGTCAGTGTATTCGACTCATTTTCTACAAAATCTGTACTCACTTTAAAATTTCAGTGCTAGAAACATAACTCAAGATAGTGAGGTTGCAGAACATATACCTACGGAAAATGTGACAAGGCCAGTCACACCTGATGTATCTTTATTTTGCGCATCATACTGATACAGTCCTGCTAGATTCGTTTTGTGAGCAAGAATGACAGGAACTGACCTTGGTGTGCCATTAGATAACGTTCAGATCATGAGCGTTCGAACTCAAGATAAGATCCGCCCAAATATGGACAGACTCCCTTAAGAGCTTTGACGCTCGGATGTCGCTTCTGCCCAACTCAGTTTGTCTCTCGACGTTCATCAAGAGCTCCGAGTCAGACCTCGATCTAATCGCAACACACGGAGCAGTGTGCAACGTGAGCTCACAAAAGGTTCGATTTTTAGAATTTTGTATGAACATGCTTCTCAACCGCATGCCACAGTAATAATGTGAACCATGTCGTCTTCCCGCGCCACCAGATCGAGCACCATTCCCCGCGGTTCGTCTTGCTTGTGCATATCTGGGTAGTTCGCTCCAAGTACTCTATAGCTGATTATTTTGGTCAGATCTTCCCTCTGCAGTACTATCCAACGACCGCACGGCGCACGTACGAGGAGGAATCATTTCATTTTGGGCATAACAAAGAGATTAGTACGTGTCGTCTCCTTCGGATATCAATACATGTAACTCATATTTTGCCTTCGTTTCGACTTTCAGGCTCAGCATGACTCACACGATAGATGCGCCGCATCGCTTCTGGTTGCGCTTTCGGCCACCAATGACCGGTGCCCACGAGCTGGCCGTGGCCCCGACTGATGCCAGTTCAGGTGAACGCAAGACCAAACTAAACCACAGCGTGCATGGAAGCACATTGGCACGTGAGTTGCTCCATTGATTATTTTCATGCGGCGTTGAATTTTTAAACAGCCTGCCAGATATCGTTTGACATCGTGTGTTTACTGTAGGCAAGCTCTGACGACGATGAGTAGTATCATACGCCGTGCACGGATCGGACCCCCGACGCCATCACACCCGCAAGTACGCATACACCGGTGAGTCGTTCAAACAAATCTGCTGTGATAATATTGTTTAACTTTGCACGTCTCCGGCTCGCATCCGTGCCCCGGAAAATCCGTACGTATAACAAGGTTATTCGAGGTTTGTCAGCGGTGGGGTCGATACCATGGCTACAACCAAGGTGCGTTGACTGTTACTGATTGCGGTCGTCACTTCGCAGCTCTCTCACTGATTCGCGTCCATGTTGGTATTCTAGACCTCTCGGAGGGCTTCTGCGCGCCAATGCAAGGAATGCTGTCAGAGAAATTGGAGTGCGTCATATCAAGTTGGCCGGGCCAGGCTCTGTCACCTTCATCATATCGGAGCTGCGTATCAACACCCCGGATCGTTCACGTATGCTGTGAGTGTCCAAAAACTCTGGCGTCGTCCGATCCCTGCACTGAATATTAATGCCATCATACAGAAATACTTTCAAGTCACCCTAACCTTATACTTTACGTCTAATAAACTGAGAACGTTCTTCAGTCGTTCAATATTCTCCAACTGCCATCTACAGTACGTATAGTCAGGCTTTCTGACACGGTTCGTATGGTGGTAGTTAAGTCCGACTGCTGTCATTTATGGGGCTCAGATGTATGCGCCCAGAGCTGAATTAGTCTACCTATTCATGTTCGAGGTATATATTCTATTTTCTCAGTTGCTGCATTCACAAGAGTAGGCAAGAAGACTGTAAGATTACAGTTTCGACGACGACTCGGATGCCAGTAGTCTATTTGATAATCAAAGGCGAGTGAACCAAAGGCGCACAGTATTATCGATGACATAGTGGATAGCATATATAATATTAGTATGCATGCCCTAGCCTTTTGAGATCATAGGGATGGTGACGACGACGTCGTTTGCGTCCTCGAGGATGCCATGATAAGTAGCGATCACGAGCGTCCAACTCAATCACTCTGTTTCCGGAGATCTGCCGAAATTCGAATGTTTGTCTTTCTCGTTCTGCCACCGTGACCTCAACTCCAGATCTCGCACGTTGACTGGTACCCACCTTCCACCAACATCCCAAGTACTCAAGCTGGAGAGCAGGTATCAGTGGGACAGGTTCGGAGCTCAAGGGTTCGGGTAGTGCAGGCGGACGCGAATAAGCTCATTGGGTCAGAAGTGAGTCCGATTTACGAGGTTTCTGGTCGCAATACTTATCATCGCGTAGAATTTGTGCTGGCACACTTCTACTCTCCCGTTAACTAGCGTATCTCTACAACATCGTATTCTCAAACTCAGACATATTGACTACCCCGGCAGTAACTTACTCGATGTGCGGCATGACAACTCGGATTCACCCAGTACCCGGTGGTACAGCCCGACAAGTCACAAATCCACCGTCCACACAGCCGTTCTCTCATAATCAAACATTGATACTGGCGCAGTGTGCTCTCTACAATGATAATATTTTCGGAGAGTGAAACGACGTGTCGCCGCCTGCAATATCCCCTGACACCACTGCCATGAATGTGCAACTGAATTGGCTGCCTCTTGGTGCGTACTTACAGGAACTTCCGCAAGTCTTCGCTCGACTACTACGTATCTCAGTGCTGCTGGGAACGTTGACTGTGAGTAATAGCTGGCCAATACCCGAGGCTCATTCATATTGAGGTCAGAGATTGAGGCCTCGGACTGGCTATATGCGCATCAGGTCGAGATACGCGGTAAGTAATGGTATTGCATCTCAAGACAAAGTCAGGCTAACACAGATTTTATTAAGCACTACTTATCACTCTCATTACAGTACTAGTACTGAATCAAGTCAGTACTACGTATTGCGTTTGTTGCCGTGTCTCGCACTCACAACCTCACCTGATACCCACAGGTGCAGCCCACGCGCCACCTCACCGCACAACTACGAGCAACCTTGTTTGGTGTGACAACTGCAAGTGCGAATAAACCGGTGAATGTCCGGATATATGAGGTATTCAAATAATATTAATTGACGACCGCTGCGTACGCCGGATGTGGAGTGGTGAGCCCATTTTCGATAGGTAACGACAGCAATGGACGTGCGGCCGCCGGCCGCACTACGGCGACAACACGAAGGATGCGATGACAGACGGCTGCTCTTTTGTTTAAGCCTCAAATTTAAAGCTTAATTCCAAGAGCATGGAATTAATCCTGAGAAGCACGTCGAGTCAATGCTACAGCCGAAGGTACCGTATGCGCCTCGCACAACAGTTAACGTTCACGAAGCAGCTCGTGCTCTAAATTCGAAGCCTCGGATGCTGGGCTCTTACGACGATAGGTGCCTACATCGCTGACAGTGAGTATGATTTGTAAACTCTCTTTTCGTTCAACGGACTCACGTGCTGTAAAGTAGGTTTTGAATCGATCAAACGATTGCGAACTTGTACATACGGTATGTCTTATGCTTTCTTGCTCTTTAAAACTCGTGTTTAAATGTGACGCGCTAGTCTAGTCGCTGCCATAGCATCTCGAGACTGCTGCTAGACTGCTATAGTACACGTTCGACAGTATCTACGTTTCCCCACTTTCTCAATATTGGTGTCTTCCATTCCGCAAAGCTCAACTCATGCCGAGATAGCTCATCTGATGCCCTCATTTCATATGGTAAGTTCGTTCGAGGCCTTCCGAAATAGTAAAGTCAGCTTACCGAGAAGCTCTGCTTCAGCACCATCTGAACCGGAGAATACCAAGTTGGGTGTGATGAGTACGGCCCAGGCTCGTAGTGAGTGTTCATAGCAAGCCCCGGTACCCCAAAAATACTCTGTTTCTCTACGTCAGAAACTCGTATGTGGCGCTAAGTGACCTCCAATGGCGTGCACGCCTTGGTATCGGTGAGTATGCGCTGTGAGCTGTTAGATCTTTAATTGGAGCCTGCTCGGGCCTGCGACCCAGTAAAGTGAGTTTTCGACTTTTCACTTCGTTTCTATGTCTCATCCCACTCTATTTGAGGTTATAATATACACTCTGCGTCGACAACTCCTGTCATTGCTCATAGAAGATCCAGTTCACCGAGAGAGTATTGATCAGCGGCGATCAGAGGACGACAGTCACCTTCTGAACTCTATTAAATTGTCCACTGATTACGACCGCATGGTCTCGATTGTTTACTACTCACTGGGATCCCACGGTGAAGCTTCTTCCTTGGTCACTCGATTTTTGGATACGCTGAATCGATGACGCTCCAGTCCCTTGGTAGATCACCTTCGACTTGAAGCTCGTCTTGTGTCACTGGCGGAGATATCATGTACGCAGAGCCTCAGGTGCGCAACTATGATGCGTGATGCATGAACTCTATACCGACGCATATGGGCTGTGGCCCCGGTCCATTCCAACGTCTAGGTGAAGAGGCTGACATGCATCATGCAAGCTGAAGTCCAAGACATTAAATTGCAATGGTAATGACTTCCCTCGCTCTGTAGTATTGCGGTATGTTTCACATACTCCGCTTGAACAGTATGACCATGCATTAGTCGAGAGACAGATCTGTCATTAAACACAGATACCTCGCATTCACTCAGGATGGGTAGCTTCAAGTACCCGCCCAATGCACGCCTTGTGATACACCATGTCGGCGATAATCATCTCGCTGGATGGCCATTCCCTCGGAGTAAGTGAAGCCCTTTCCCATCAGTTCAACAAACTCACTTGCAATCGTGAAACAGGCAAACAACTGCTCAGAAGTGGTTCGCTGAAGGCTTGCAAGACTAACGAGAATCATATCCACTGTCAGACTCTGGAGAACACGGATCTACGATGGGAACGTCATTAATAAGATTCTCAGCCAGGTATGTTCCGTTCATCACCATCAAACCCTATAGCATAGCTTTTGAGTACATGGAAGGTCAGTACACGTATATGGACTTTCCGGAGTGTAAACAGACTCACGTGAACCCCCAGAAAGTTTGATGCACGCGCATCGCGATGGTATACCTCTGAATCCCGGAATGTCCGCATCATATTCAAGCAGCAAGACACTCAATTCAGTGTGGCATGCCCCGTGCCCTGACCAGCGCACGCCCAGTGGTATGGTACTTTTCCAGACCGTTTGACATCCGCAGAGCGAAGAGGAAGTGGCTTAGGTTAATGAGACTAGGTAAGTCATATTTTGACTCAGGCAAGCCTAACAATACTGACATTGCGGCTCGGAATGTACCTCTATAGACCATCAACTTTGCAAGAGACATTAGTAGCGAAACTACCGTAGTAATTGTCATCAATCCGCGCCAGACAGATCTTCGTGAGAAGCACAAGGATTAATATCATTGGTGCGTGAACTCAATCAGATTAAACACAGTCAAGTCACTAACAAATATTCCACCCCGAACTTGACGGATTTCCATATGGCACCAAGGGCGAGACCTCTGGCTTTGAGCGCTGAGCTTCTCTTCCACATCTCTATATACCGATACAGAGTACAGAATCACCCTCGAATTTCGCAATCTAGACCGTCGAGCGAGCATCAAGTGATGAATGAACGCGACAACTCGGAGGAGGCAAATGAAGACACTCCCAGAACGCAGTGTCGGACGGTTAAAATCACAGGACGTCATTCATCTAAACTCTATCAAATTGTCAGCGGATTACACTTGCATGATCGCGATTGTTTATTGCTTACTAGGATCCCACGGTGAAGCCTTTCCTTCGGTCCCTCAATCTGTCTGACGTGCTAAATCATCGTTATTCCAGCCCCTTGGTGTGATGCAGTACTTTCCACTTGAAGCTCGTCTTCTGTGAGGCAATGAGCAGAGCTTCAGCCGTGCACCAATGACGTGCGAACGGATCATGGTTTACTTTGCGTTTGTTAGTCTGAAGTTTTGTTGAGGTAAAGTTATAGGCTGTCATCAGGTACGTTCAATTTATTGGTCTATCTAGCATTGACCCGACGAAATTATCGAAAGCGAGGATCTGCGCTGCTCGGATTATCAGCAAGCTCACGTGCTTTCCCAACGATACTGACGTCTTCAAGGCTACGAGAGGTGATTATCTCTGTGTCAATAAGCCAGGCTCGGCGAGCTCGGGTTGAGCTCAGGCAGCAGGACCCTCAATTCTGTTTGATTCGATGCTCGATGATTAGACTGATACCCAATGGTGTGGTACTGGGCCAGGCCATCTGACATGCTCAAAACGAAGAGGTTTGCGTTAACCAAACTACGTAGGTTTCAGTTTGATTCACACAAGTCTCTATCGGCGCTGACATCACTTATAGTTATTTGTATTCCCCATTACTATATGACACCAAGAATTCAAGATTGAGGTGTGTACTTTGAACATATCTGTACTGAGATCTCCTCTAAACGGCATTCATAGTCTATTAGCCTATGTTATTTACACCTAGCCTGCCTTCAAGAAGCCGCATTGTTCACGTCTCTCGAGAGGCGGGTCAGTAAGTACTTGTCGTGTCAAGTGTTGTGTTGATGCCTAAACTTATCACTATATCATAACTTGAATCGTGTTTATTTCCAGTTATTGAACTCCGAGTCCAAATGCACCTGAGAATGATCTCCGAGCTGTAGCTTCCATTCGCCCCCTCATACGTTCAATCAATGCGGAGTTGTAAGACACCGTCTTCTGCATCAAATAAACAGGCTCACGCGCGGTGTCAACAGGTGCATTTACTGCGCGTGAATCGAAGAACCTTCAATATGCGTCATTGGAACGTATTCCGACGCGATGCTCGTATACCCGCCATGATATTGATGCTTGAGTTCTCAGGATTAAACGAAGGTGTGTATTTGCTTTCTAGAACACCAAGGTATATGCTCACGTGTCTGTGTTTATATCTGATGGATTTGTATACAACGGAGCCTGTCATGCTCGTTGACGGTCGAAGACAGCAATCCCTTGGTCTATTCCGAGCCGGTCAGCATTGAGACTGACTGTTCGGCCACCGTAAGCATTGTTCGAGTTTCCCTCAGGCTCGTAAACGATGCACCGCGAATCGCGAGGAACTCTGAAAACAGTATGTATCATAGTCATGTTTAAAGCCTTGTCACAGAGTATGAGACCAGAGGAATCATGCAGTTGATATTTAACGATTGCAGAGCCCTTCGTTGGATTAGTCAGAGGTGACTTGTGGATGCGAAGGAGAACCACAAAGCCCAAATGACAGGTATCGACTTTGCTCATCAATTTCACAGAACACAGATCAACCCTCGATCCGCGTAATTGAGGAATGTTTAATACCGTCGAGGATGTGTCCTATGGGCTTCACATTTGACGTTGGATTCTGAGCTCATTGCGACGTGTCCCGAAACACTGAAAACTGATTGATGATTCTCTGGCCAGATCTCCCAAAATCCGACCCACAATGTGAACGCTTCGTGGAGGCAATGTCATTTGCTGTCATGCCAGTGCGTTGTGCACCCCTGCATTTCCGGCATCTTCCCCCACTTGGTACATTTCCTCTCATTCCCGACATCGCTTCTCCTGCATCAACATGACGTTTATGAGCTCTCGAGCTTACCAGGACACTGTAGGCGACATGTTCTATTAGTGTGCGTGCGGCGGGTTCAAGTGCGCAAGACACTGAACACGAGATACCGACGATCACTGGCACTGACATAGACCATCAGCCAGTAAGTGATAAGCATCTCAATCAAATCTCAGAAATCTCAGTCAACGGGCTCACGTGAAAGTGAAAATGGTAATGCCTATGCCGCTGCTGAACACGTCGAAGATTAATGAGATTCCGTTGACAGACTCCCAGGAAGAAGATCCGTGCATCGTCACTGGCAGCGAGGTACCCGCCCAACGGGCACTGCCATCTTCCATTCCCCGAGTCGTTTGGCATCAATATCGATGACTGTAGAAGGTGCGTGTACAGTTTCTGGGGTATAAACAAGCTCACGTGCACCCCAGAACTAGATTCAAACATTATGGTTTCATTGCACCACTGTACGCGCCGCTTGCAAAAAGCCACGGAACACCCTCGATTCAAATCTCGAAGGCTGTGTGTCATGTGTAGAGGTGGGAACAGTGGAGTGGCATCGAATTGTGGAAGATATGACGAAGGTCGATAAGTCCTTGAAGATGCCAGTGCCAAAAGTATTAGTAAGTTTCGTTCTGTACGAGTGTCATCTGAACTAACAGTAACCATTAGCTATAGCCCGTGAAGAGACTTGCGCACCTAGGATCACAGGCCCAGAAACTATAATATTCAGTCCGGTGAGTGTCTTGTCTTTTCGACTCGCCGCAAAGGCCTGCAGAGGAGATGAACTGACTGTCTCTTTCAGTGACGCTTCTTGCTACAATCAATTGTCGCCACCGCAGGAATCCTACGCAGAAGCGCGAGGAATATTGAGGTGACGTGCGAATATGAACTCTATCACATTAGACACGGTCACGCGTTGTGGCATCCGTTGACCGAAAGTCTGTACCTCTCGGCCACCGAACTCAATCAGATCCCTGTGATCCCCACCAAGTACGTGCCAATACTTCTTGAGTTCCAGAAAGGAGCCCGCGCGTTCAAGACATGTCAGTACTAGTACGCCTGGTAAATGCACAGAGCGAATAACGCCTCGGCGGCATTCGAGGGTGGTGCTCGAATTCCAAGGCAAGGAAACTTTACTTTCCATCATCATTCGAATTCTCTGACGCGTGCAGGTGGTTGTGAACTGTAATGGACGCACGACTGGGAAGCCATGAAATTGGGGTCAAACGTGTTTCTCGGAGACTGTGAAAACTGCCGTCGACGATTTTAGGATTCAATGGTGAGATTTAATTACTGCTGCATATGGCATACCTCCCGCATATGGGACATCATATGCGGGGCGTCTTCCTGTCAGGAAGTGTATAAAAGGGCGGGGGCTGTGGGAAGCTCCCCCATCCCTTCTCTCTTTTTCACTCCCCTCCCTGATCTCCTCGCGCTCCCTGATCTCCTCGCACCCCCTTGTTTACTTGTCCCCTGCTCGCCCTGCCTCCCCTGCCCCCCCACCGCCCCCTGCTCGCCATCCCACTCCTGCTCACCTTCCCGGGCCCTCCCCTGCTTGCGCCTCCTCCCCCTCCCCGTGCCGCACGCCATAGGATGACATGAAGGTATGTTATAGTATTTATTCTTATCGTTTCATATGTACTGATTCCCTCTTATAGTACACCCCTTCGTCGGGGCCACCAGGCTCGGCCGTCCGACTCCCGTCCACCTCACCGCTTAGACGTAAGTTCTCTTATCCGTTTACATGTTAGATCCCTACTCACCCTCGCTCTGTCTTCCGTATAGGTAGCCTCCGTTCGCGGACTCCGTGAGCCTTCGGGACGGGGAGACTATGCCCGTACGCCGGACCCTCCATTTCACTCTCCCCCTGCGCCTTCGGGACGGGGAGATTATGCTTGTACGTCGCGTGGAGCGAGTGGAAATGTCCTATGCACATGGGGAGATTATGTCCCCGTGTTTCCGGTGAGTTATTGCTTCATACCTTAGGAAGTACGAGTAGTAGTTGTATCATGTATATTAACCACTTGTGATAATATCATACCCAACTTACAACACGAATTAAATGTTTCTGCATGAATGAGGATGCTATTCGATGTCTTGCGATGCCTTGTCGCAGTGTTCAGGCTCTCCTAACCATTGTTTCCCGCCTGTAAGAGTATCATAGACATTGTAATTATTATTGGAAGATAAAGCTGTAAAGAGGTGTATTGGGCGCATTTAAAACATACTCTACATGCTCAACACTAGTACTACCAGGCTGGCTACTATAGTATGACCGTACAAATAAACAACGTATAACCGTACTTATAATCAGATTATGAGCACGGAAAACTCCTTGAGCCACGCCCGCCCCGTGTACGCTGCTTGACGATAGACGTCGCCACTGCGTCGTAGGGTGAGTTTAATTCCACTGAATACTACGTTGAGTCGTATAGAGTCCTGGAGCTAGGCTACACCGCTTGGATGTGTGACATAAACGTTAGCGAACATATCAATCTTGTAGTACAGCACGTATCTCACTATGTTCCCGTTAACTCTATTCTGCCATCGATATCCGCACTATAACTTAGTGAGGTAGGCGAGCAGCATGCCACGAATATTCCCCACGTCTCGTACTTGTTGCGGTATATTGCGAGTGAGCCTGTCTATTGTGAAAGATGGGTGACCAGGCGGACGGAGAAGGAGCACAGCGAGGGAGGAATGATCGTAGCTTGGCTCGTAGTCCTGTCGTTAGCAAATAGCAGTAGTATAGATCACATCACCTTGGCCCGCCCTTGACGTTCTCTTGTCCGCGAGCCCACAGTTAGCAAGCTCGGACCTGAGGCCTGAGGGTAAGTCCGTGTTCGCCTGACTTGAGAGTTTCGACGACGACGAGCACTCGCCTTCCCCCGACACCTTCATTCCTCCATCTCCTCACGCGCAAGATACTAGATTTCCCCAGTTGCTCATCAATTGCGAGCAGGCTCGACGTTGTCAGTGACGTCGACGATAAGCTGCAATTCGAGTGTTCAATACTGCTCTCGCAGACCTTGTACGGACGCACCTTCGAAAACATTCGTCCCGAGGGTACAAGTGGATGCCTATGCAGTAAGTCGGTGATGACAAGCTAAAGAGTGCGTGAGTAATGGTGAGCGTGCAGGTGCAGAAAGAGGCAGAAAGTGGTCAAGACCAAGTCTGATCTCAGGGACTCGGCGATCGACCAAGCTCAATCAACGACTCCGTGATCGCAGCCAAACTCCTGGATCATCGAGTCTCTGTCTCTCTCGCTCTCCCACCATGACCTCGTCCCTGTCCGTGCATCTCTTTCTAACATCCACGTACATGAAGCTGGCGAAGGAATTTACTTATGGTCACGTAAATCGGGAGTCCTTGAGTAATTGGTGGGTCGCTGCTCCGATCTTGTATCACGAAGTCAAAGGCTGCCCTAATGACCCATTCATGCTTTAGGAACCTACTTACCTGGTTGATCGTCTGTGGCAGACAACAGGTTCTTACATACGGACTCCCTGTAGTTCTCGGTACCGGAAGCGTTCTGCGGCTGGCCCTCTTGTAGAAGGTTGCGGGAAGAAGTGCGTGCCCCGCTAGGATTGGAGTCTACTAAGACGGCCAGAGGATATGGAGGATATGTCGTATATGGTGCACGTGGTGCGTAATCTACTCCTTGTATGCCGTGCTTTTGCATTAACGGAAGCCTTCATCGTCTTACGTAGATGAAATATGTCGCTGGCGCACGCATATAAGAAGACAAGGTCACTGCATCGCCCTTCAACAAACTAGCGCAATGTCCACCGCAATCATACCAGGATCCTAGTTACTGTTGCTCGTCTCTTGCAAACGTCTCTAAGATACTGTCTCCGTGGCTCGGGGTGCTCGGACACCACTCCGCCTCCTAGCGCTATGTCTTCCAAGATTTCCGCTACATTTCGCCTCCCGCAACATTTCACAAGATGTCGCCTCTGTTTCTCCCTCCTATGAATCTCCTGTAAGCACCCTCACACTTCAATGTACTCGACGTCGATGCTGAAATCCTGATCTGAACACAGCGCAGTGTCCACAGCATACGTACCAAGATTCCCACTACCCCCTCGTCTCTCGCAGAAGTCCCCATAACATATCTTTCTCTCAGAATTCTATCGTAAGCACTTCATTATCTTCGACGTCGATGCTGAAATTCTGATCTGAACACACTCTCCTCAGGCTCTGCATTAGTACCAAGATTTCTGCTCGCCTCTCGCAAAGGTTCTCAAGATATCACCTCTGTCCCCTCCCCCTAAGACTCCTGTAAGTACTCACAAGCTTCATCATCCTTGATGTCGATGCTGAACTCCTGCTCTAAACACAGGGCAATGTCCACCGCATACGTACCAAAATTCCCGCTACTCGTCTCTCGTAACAGTTCCCATAACATTGCTTTCTCCAGGAATCTACTGTAAGCAACCTTTAATCTACTCGACGTCGACGCTGAACTTACTATCTGAACACAGCGCAAAGTCCCTAGCATACATACCAAGATTTCCGTTACAACTGTCCGCAGGCTTATTCTCGAAGAGACCACCTCTGTCTCTGTCTCCCACGAATCATCTGTAAGTAATTTTCGATATCTTCGACATCGACGCCGAACTTCTAACTCAATACAGTGCAATGTACACAGCATACGTACCAAGATTCCCGCTATGTTCACCTCTCGCAAACGTTCTCAAGATATCGCTTTCGCTTCTCTCTTCAAGGATTCTACTGTAAGCACTCACACGCTTTAATTTCTTCTACATCGACGCTAACCTTCCGCTCTAAACACAACGCAATGTCCTCTCGCAAGAGCTCTCAAGATACCGCCTCTACTTTTCTCTCTTAGGACTCTTATGTAAGTACTTACTACCTTCATTAGCTTCGATGTCGATGCTGAAATTCTTATCTGAACACAGAGCAATGTCCACCGCATACGTACCAAAATTCCCGCTACATCTCGCCTCTGTTCCTTTCTCCCTGGACCTTAATGTAAGTACCTATCCTTAATATGTTCGACGTCGATGCTGAACTCCTAATCTGAACAAAACACGATGTCTTTCGCACACGTACCAAGATTTCCGCTACCTCATCTCTCACAAAATCTCCCAAGATATCGCTTCTGGCTCTTGTTCCCGGGACTATACTGTGAGTAATCATAATGTGCTATGTCTTTGATATCGACGCTAACATTGCGATCTGAACACAGCGCAATGTCCCCCGCATACGTACAAAGATTCCCGCTACACCTCGTCTCTCGCAACAGCTCACAAGGTATCGCCTTCGTTTCATTCTCCCGGGAATCTACCGTGAGTATTGATAACTTTTTATATCTTCGACGTCG
>JAXQGN010000593.1:0-17421 GCA_037039805.1 Irpex sp. M6601 | reverse complement strand
GGGCCTGATCGGCGGCAGTTTCTGAACCTGTTTTTCGAAAAATCGCCCGCCAAATCAAAAAATCGAGTTTTGCGAGAGAAATCAGCGCTTATGTGACTTACTGTGATGATGTGTGACAGAGGTGTGACCCAGATCACAGTCATGATGCGTACTACCAGATATGGACAGGAAAGGCGCCTGAAGTCAAGAGGGTGGGCTCGCACAGGTGTTGTCGCGGATAGTATCATATTTGAGCTATGAAATACATCATAAACCATAATGAAGTGTAAACAAAAATTATTAGAGAAAACGGATGCGAAACCGGTGAGATACGTACTCTATGTATCAAGCATGGGGCGTCTAACAAGTTCACTTGACTATATGATAGTTTCTCGCATAATATTGCTACAGTAGAACTATGAACAATTCTCTGAGTATTATACAGCTTACAAAGTTGTTTTTAATGTTTGACCAGCTTACTCTTCGTTAACAGAGTGCGTTGCAGCATTTACCTTGTAAGCGCCACGGACGCGCTTTTGACCCAAATTGGAGTGCGCATCAATCTTATCATGAAGCGTGATGAGTTTTGATTGACTTCCCTTTATAGACGTCACGATGTTACGCTAGCGCTGATTTTAGAAACTGGAATCGTGTTCAGAAACTGCCGCCGATCAGGCCCTAAGCTAGCATCATTTTCCCTGCTCGGAGTATTTTTCTGGTGGTAACCTATCGATGATTAGTCTTCTCTCTTATCACTGCAGCACCCAGACGTACAGTACACTCCTGCGCAGCCCCAATTTTCACATCGTATAAAGCCATGAGCACGAACCACCTCTTTCGATAGCCAAAATTCCTATCACAGCACCATCGGTAATAAGAACGGCGTACTATTACTTGCATGTGCCCAGATACTCACCCATCCTCGGTACGAGGGTCCCGTATGATTACTCGCCTTGAATGTGGATAAGTAGTCAGGTAGTGAGAATTGCAGCTTCCCCGCACAGTAAAGGCGACAGAATTCATCGAATTCGTCGATCGTACATCCCTTAGGGGTGTCGAGGATTTGTCCGTGGCGGATATGAATCATGACTGTGAGTTGATGTCGTTCGGCAGTCTGCAAGGAGATGTCAGTTAAGGGAGGTCGTCTTAAGTTTGCGATGTTTTCACAGATCGCGATGAAGCTGTAGCTGAGCCTGAACTGAAGTACATACCGTTATGTCGTACTCAGGCTACTACTTATCGATTGCCGCCATGGGCTTCGGTCTCAATACGCTGGGGTCTTGACCGGCGGCCCCCTACCTGAGCACGCCTACAATGATTACAACATATACTTTTCAAAAAGGAAGTGTATGCACTTACTGGTGGAATGTATTGTTCGCTCGTCCACTTCAGCAGTGTCTGCGCTGGCAGGGCACAACGTTACATCGCAATCGTGAGTATACCTCAGCTGTGCAGATAGCTCGCGCTTACCTGTAGCACCCACAGACCTCTTGCATCTGCATATCCAAAACGTGCATGTGAAATCTTACAACCGTCGTCGAGGTCACTGTAGAAGTATCGATGGGTGCAGCCGCCCGATATTGGATCTGAGATCACAAGTTACAACCACCACCAACAATTGTTCCCATAAGCGAGATTCTGCTCTGTGATCCCTCTATAACTGACAAGTAAGTTCAGATTTGTCCATTGGCTCTGTGCTAGTTCGAATACTTACCTGGTCGGAATATCACGCAGGCCGGGTACTCTCTTGACGCGTCACGGTGATACGGTGTCGTAAACATCTCAAATGTTTTCTGCGTCCGTTTTACCGCGGTTTGCTCAACTTCGCAGCCAGACCGGCCTGTGGGTGACCAATGTACTTCGCCTAGAGGACACGACAGCTGGTTCTCACTGCGCGTAACAGCCGGTACGAAATGTCGGCGAAGGGAAGCTGTTGATCCCAACGCTGGTAAAGTATATATGCGTTGAGGATCTCTTGGGCCCGTCCGTGTAGCTATCTTCTGACCCAGAGCCGGTTTGCCTTGAAATCTATGGTCAACAGAAGACGGCCTCTTCTCGCTCTAAAGAGAATTCGGACACGAGCCGACGCATATATCTACGAGCGCATACATCCGAAAAAGTATGCCGTTGTGTCACTTCCAATGCTTACCGCGGATATGACTGATCATGCATCAGGCATCTACATAGTCATCATTGTAGATCTTGCCCGAACGCAGATTCGACGGTTCGAACGTTTACTTACCCATGACACTGTGACGACATCCGACGGGAGAGGCAATACGAGGTTAGGCAGCTCCGTTAACGTGCGAGTATGAAACACGAAACTTCGTAAGTTCCGTAAATTTCTCTCGAAGATGTGCAGACAAAAACGAAATTTCAGAATAAGCAGATAGAAGTCAACACGTTGGTCGCGGTCGTACAGATCGTACAGGCTGCGCCCAGCTGCAAACATTCCGAATTCCGAGTTCCATATTTCGAGTGTCAGAAAACTTATGTCACGACGGAAACGGTCCAAACACACCTCCGGCGCGCAGTATTTACTCGACCGATACGTTGGACTGACGTGTGTAACATAGTGAGCAGAGACATGCTCTTATTGCGGTACCGTGCATGTACTGATCCACAAATGCCAGCGAAGGGCACACACATAAGGTAATCGCACAGCCTTTCCGGCCATCTTCGATCTCCTATGCCAATCTCTCGGTTTTCCCATCCTCATCGACCGCTCATCACAGTGGCCAATAAACACACGCCAACTCATCGGCCTCGAACATCAAGATACTGGCATCCCCATTTTAAGTAATATTTCGTGTGCGACTTGATGCAGAATTACATCGCTCTCGCGAGGCCAGGCGGGACCCGTAAGTCCGTTCGTGCGAACCTCCGATACCCAGGATCCGGATGTGCATGCTCACAATATTTGTAGGGACTCGAAAAACACGTGTAGGAGTGTACGAGGACCTGTTACCATGCCAACATTATACAACGAGCCAATCAGAGCCGGACAATTATTGAGGACTTCCGCAAATGGTTGTCTAAGTACGTGTGTACCACTCACTGAGGTACGTCTTCCGTTACTGCTGTATCGAAAGTAACATTCACAACCATTCTCAACTCCGGATCGCAAGACAGCATTTACCTCCATTCAACGTATTTTTGCTCGATTGCATTCGCAATCCAGGAAGGGTCCTTTCATTGATGCCCAATATCCACTTGACAGGTCAAAGGAACAAATGCGCTTTCTGACTCATGATTCAGGTACATCGACTGCCTATTATGGCACTTACTTACTTGGCTATGGATATATGACTGGACCACCAGTGAGCGCAAAATTTAGAGGGAGAGGTACACCTGTTCGAATATCAAATCTCGCGGCTGATCGCATTTGCTTCATATACGACATTCAGGTTTGTCGAACGCCACCCAAAATCTTAGGCCAGGGTGAAGTACACTGAGTGGGTGGCCACCAATTAAGGCGAACACTTTGCCACGCACGTACGATAGGCTGCTTACTCGGTACAGGTCGAGCATTGTGATATTGGTGCGTGACCATTGTACGATCTGGAATTCTCCGCCACTCATATATGTGGGCTTTCTGAATCAGATTCACAATTAATACTACTGCACGTGTAGGGTGTTATCAACTCTCACTCATTACGAACGTCGATACTCCAGTGGTAGCATGTGCCCTCTCCGTCCCTCTTTTCTTGGGCGCTGCGCGCTCAACGTCCAATGACCACATGCCATACGTCTGCGTACTATCTGTCTGCTTATTGGGCCTCTGATCAGTACAGAAAGCTTCCCTGCTCGGCGTACGCCACAACTCTCACCTTAATACCCTCGTATCTTCTCATCGGAATGATTTTAGCACGCTGGCATACATAGTCATCAGCAGTGGTAGACATGAAGTATGTCAGCTGAAAACCTTTCCCCTCTTGCTTGCACTTGCGCCTCGTCTCGTATATCCAACTCATCCACACTCCTTTTGAGTCTTTCTAGTACTGTTGATATCCACAAAACAAGGGCACACGTCACCCTTTCTATACCAGGTCCCCTCGTTCATTATACCCTTCCGTCCAGAAGAAATGTCGAGACCATATTCACCTCTCCTCACACCTACGTTGATATACCCACTCCCGCAAGTTGGCACCCGTGCCGTCCAGCACTCATTCAAACCATTCCCATCGTCCCCGTCAAGACCGCTGACAACGGATAAACCTCTAACGCAATCGCTAGAAGCTCCTGCAGCTTACCACGACAACCGCCTCGCAGTCCCGCCGTTCAAGCAGACCTCCGACGAGCGTTACCATACCCCAGAAAATGTCGGCGTCCGCGCCAACCTTGTCGGAATGGGCCAAGCGGGAGGGTCGGTTCACAGGAGCGGCCACGCTGTAGAGGCATTTGGGGATACGGAGACTTACCACACTCCGGGAGACCTGAATGCCGCCTCGCAGCTGCATTCCGAATATCCACCATTCCTGGCTGCCTCGCCAAATATTATCAAAAGCGATGTACACGTATCGACACACGCTGACACAGCACCCGCCACTGAGGTCAGTGACCATTCGCATCGGTCGATATCCCGCGCACGTTCTGCAGTCGACGTCAGGATGCCCGCCGTAGCGACATTGGCGGTGTGTCATGACAACGTCGGGACTGATATGGTCCCCATCTGGGGCGCCTCACCTAATTTCACCAGCTATGCGAACCTGCATCAACCCGACCCTGACTATGGCGGGGCGCCCGATTCATGTTCGAGAGCGCGATCAGGGCGGGACGCGTTGGTGGACCCTGGACGACGACCACTGTTCGAAGAAGAAGAAGCAGGTTCATCTCGCCACCAATCTCATTACGCACCACCATCTTCTCGCTGTCCGCATTCTCATCAATCCCAAAATGTCGTCGGCGAGTTGCAGTCATTCACGGAATTGACCTCATTGCCTCGCAGTGGGTCAGGGTCGAGAACATCCGTGGCGCCGAATCTCTTGGTCGTGGGACGCTGTGCTCATGACGCTCCGGCCGCGGACTCGGACCCTCACCACGACCTTAGCGTCCTGCATTCTCGCCAACTCGCCACGCCAATCCGTAACATATTGGACCACGATGGCGCCTGTCACGGCTTTGTATCATTGTCCGGCCACGACGCCAATTTCAACTCTCTTCGATCTCTCGGACTTGGAAATGCCAGCAGCAGCGCGACACGGGAACATGGCGAGGCGAGGGTATATATGGGCGGTGTGCACGGGATAGGCGAGTTGAAACCGCGTCCATCGCGTCCCACTCTTGTTGTGCCTTCGCCGCCCCCTGCGCCACCGACAATCCCAGCTGATAGAGAGCAGGAAGAGAAGGACCTTCTGGAGACGTTCTTTGGTAGTCGATCGAGAGTTCTCAAGGTGCGTGCCACTTCGAAGCTGGTCTGTGTATCATAGTAACTAACGTCAACGTCCGACACTGGCATGAATACACGCACCTCCGCAACCACTGCGCAATGACAATGCACATCATCATGACCCACCGCGCCCACTGTCCTCCGGTCGCCGTCCGTCTAACGTCTTTTGGCGCGACCAACTCATAGATAATACAGCCTACAATATCGTCCAGCCTTCCCATAATCATCCAGTGCGTTTCTCGAGTAACCACAGCCATGCGAGACGTACGTGTTTTCCTCTCATCCTTGCGCTCGTTTGTTGATCATCATTACAACACGCGCGGTATCATCCAGTCCTGCACGTCCTCACCCATAGTCTACACCGCTCGCCCCGCATCTCTCTTTCCTCCTTCACCACTCTCCCGGGCACCAAGGTCTCCGTTCTTGCCTCAAAGGATCTTCTCCGGATCCAACTCGAGCACGGCTAGTCCTGCGTCAAGCTCGGCGGGGCTGTTATCACCATACTCACCATTCGGTGCTGGTGGATTGAAGACACCTGAAGATCTGGCGAGGCCGTTGCGTCCCAGCAGTGGGTTAGATCTGGACAAGCTGGACGAGGAGGTGTATGTGATGTATGCCAGTCACGAAGAGGTACGTGTCGTATCTTTCATCCATGTTCTTCCTCGATTCTTTTTTGCTTGCACTTCTTTACAAGTTTCGTCTTGGTGTTCTTCTCCGAGACCTCCTTTCTTCCTTCATTTCGTCTTCCTCGAGCACTTGTCCACGTGTCCGGCCCGCCCCTCCCTGTGCACGTAGCCCGGGTGCAATCTCCCCTCCAAGCTCATCCAGACTTCGTTCCACTCCTAAGTCCTTGCACCGAGCCCCAGGCCTCAGGAACACCCGCACATCCAACAGATAACGTTGCCTTTGTGTGCTCGAATGGTGGTGTCATTCCATCGCACTCGGCGAACCTGTGATAACGATCGCTGCCTGGAAACCTCCTCTCTCTCGGTGCCTGGCCATGGCGTTCTCACCTAAATGCCGATCGCATCTATCCATCTCGTCATCATCACGCCCTCGCCGACAGCTCTCGGTTCAGGGCTCTCCTCTCCCCTGAACACCTCGACGATCGCGGGCACGAGGTGAGACGAGGGCTCGTCGTCACGTTCGTCTCGTGTTTCTACCCTGCGAGGAATCGTCGGCATGGCGGGGACGTGTGGTGTGGCGTGCGAGAGGATCGGCTGGGAATATTGGATGGGCGAATTTCGGAGGGTGATGCGGGCGCGAGAGCTAGTGGCCTTTCGAAATTCGTTTATACGGTGTTGTTGGAGCACCGGAGGCTACGTGCGACGGAGGATAGCCCTTGCGAGCAGTCTAAAGAGTCTAAAGCGCATCAAGGACGAGGTCTTCTAGAACTGCTCTCTCCTTTTATTATCAGCTCTTGGCTGTGACCAATACCAATTCGTCTGGCCACGACACGTTCATATTGGCCGACTCCTATTCTTATCTCCTCCCGCCATCACATCTTTGCCTCCGCTGATACCCAATCCAACCCAACCCAACGCGCCCTTACCTGTTTCGTGGACGATGACTCCAGCCTTTTGTTTCTTTGAACTTTCCCAATCCGGCCGGACGAGTTTCAACGTCCGTCGCATCGCGTCGTGGCGTCATCTCCCAATTGTTTCGAGGCCGCACACCCAATCCAATCCATCATGCAATCCCCGGTGGCCGCATTTGTTCATGTTAGCCCTGCCACTCGGCGCACTCGAACAAAAGCCTGACTAGTGATCTGCCTTGTCATGATCAGACGGGCTAATTTACGGCCTACGGGAGAGATTGGATTTGGGCGATGTGCTAGCGGTGGGACGTTTAATGTTTAATGTTTGTGTTGTGTTCCTAGTCATTGACAGCCTAATACGCGATCTTTGAGCTCTTGGAGGACGGATAGTCGTACATCCTCTTATCTATACTTCACGATCGTCCTTTTCATCCTCTTAACATCCCCCCTCCTTCTCCTCTCTCATCCGAGTTGCACGAACTGACCTTTCCCTCCTCACACTCTAGGCTGCACACGCGATGGACATCGCCCTCGCCACGCCCTCCCTCGGACTCTCCGTCGCGCCCGCGCTCATGTCCGACTTGGAACGTCCGGGCGTGCAGATCTACCGGTTCGATGAGGATGGACATAGCGCGTTCTATTCGCGCAAGATGGCGGGTCTGGGGAATGGTGGTCTACAAATGCCGGTGAGTCAGACGTTCCGTTCTGTACGTTTCCTGCATTTCCCGTATTTTCTTTCTTTTCCACGTTACGACGCCGTGAACCTTCCACTTCCTCTTCTGCTCCCTTCATGTTCCCATTCCTCGAAATCCTCAACCTCCCATTGGCCCTCCCCCCCCTCCCTCCCAACCCCAAGCTCCGAGCCCGGGTTCCTAACACCCACCCACATTCTCCAGCCTAAACTCTAAATCCCTGCAAAAGCTTCATAATTTTGACTTTTTTTTCGCTGCTTCTTCCGCTTGCACACAAACATATGGATCCGGTTCTCTTTCAAATTTCATCTGCTTCTGTGCTTCTTCGAGGCACGTCGGATCGATAATGCGTCTGCGCCGATTGCACGTCGATGTCGATCGTAGACATCCTCCGTCGGGGTTCTTTAAATTTCGATTTTTGAGTTCTTACTTGTTGATAGTCTTGGCATGCGAACCGTCCGCTAATATTCGTTGTTGCTGTGTCCTAGATCACCGTGAACGAGGCTATCTTGAAGTCGAGTGGTAATGTTATAAAGGCACCTGTACCAGTCAAGGCTTCTAGTATTGCTGCTACTACGCCGACTGTTGGAGGAGCGGGATTTAGAGCTGGAGATTGGTTGTAAGTGTCTTTACGCTCGATTTTTCTTGGACGATGTGCTGTTATTTTATTCTCCCTTGTCTTCCACTCTTGTTCCTCTTCCATGCCTCCCGACAGTATGCAGCCTCAACCGTTCTCACCGCCCACCTCTCGAGTTCGACGCACACATGCACTCGGGGACGCACCTCGGCAGATCATCCGGGCCTACGTATACTCAGCGCACCCGCTCCCCGAGTCTTCCACGCTTTTCCTGCTCTTTTTTTTCATTTTCACTTCACTTTTGGTTCCGCTGGCGAGCCCGAGGCCCGTCTGTCGGGCCTCTCATTATTTTATTTTATTTTATTCGATTATTCAGCTCTCTCGCCACTTCTGTACGTTGTACGTCTCCTCACGATTATCTCCACTTGGCTACCTACCGGCCGAGTGGGATGTGTTGGGACGTCGGTGCTGCACGACGGACAGAGGCGGTGTCCGTACACCGCCCTTGTGCACATGCACATGCATATGTTCGTGGCGTCGGGATTGCACGTAGTACATGTTTGATGGTTGGAAACGGATCTACGCAAGTTACGACGGTCGTGCTGATCCACTTGTTTTACAGGTGCACAGTCCATGGCTGCAAGACCCACAATTTCAGGTGAGCGTGCTGTTTCGATTTTCTTTGTTTCCTATAGCGGTATGTTTTGCGTGCAAAGTCCGAGAGAGCTCCGAGCGTCCGAGGCCGGGCCTCTGGAGAGAGCTTTGCCTCTGTAAGCGCCGTCGATCGTGGCAGCGATGGGGCCCAATCGCCCTGCGAGATCTTGATGGATGGCAGAGATGATCGGCATAATCTGCAGGCGCGGGACTTGGAATGTCCCTTGGCCGTTGGGCCCTTGTGGGCGGATTCCATTTGGCCGTTCATTTTTAGCCAGTAGTTCGTCATATCCGTAATCAGCTCGATGAAAGGAGAGATCTGAGAGATCTCCATTGTTTTTTGGCCCGCCGCCGCCGTGGACACGGTGTTCATAAAGAGGGCAAGCCAGCTGCCCCCTTTCCGATCTTTTTTCTGCTCTTCTCTCTCGCCTTCGAGAAGAGGATCCTCGGACGTTGCTTCTGGGTGTACATTGCGGTTCTTGCTTCGGCTCACGTCACGTCGCTGTGCTTCTTTGCTTAACTCTCGCTGACGACCCGCTTCTCTTTTGTGTCTGCTTTGTCGCACGTCAAACCACTGAATAGTCGCAACATGGTCTGCTACGGATGCGGCAGTCCTCGCCACTCGCAGCAGGCGCACTTCCCGAATGGTCTCCCGAATGGTCTCCCGACTGGTCCCACTGCGCCCCACCAGTCCATGGGCATCGACCACCACAGCGCCCACCCCGCTCCTCTCCCGCCCACCACCACCACAGCGCCCCGCTTCAACGCTCCCGCCGCGACTCCCCCGCCCCAGCGCACTCGCCCCTATCCTCCCCCGCCGCCTCCAATGGACGCCACAAACGGCCCAATGCACTCTCCTCGCGACCCCGGCTTCCCTCCTAATCACGTTCCCGCCAAACCACCTGCGCCATCCTACCCTTTACTCACCCCCAGTGGACATGCTCTCGCTAGCGGTGGACGCGTCAGAAATATCTCGGTGGACCCGCTCAACCCTTGTGTAATGTACTGGCCAGACAACGAGCCACTCCCGGAGAGGGGTCAGATCAGGCCTACGGGGTCAGTTGTCGTCCAGGTGCGTGCTCAGTCTTCTTTGTTATTGCTGCTTTGGCTAATGTATGTCTTTCACAGTACCCGCCCATTATCAACACGGGCAACAAAGGCGCTGCGGAGAAGCAGCCTGGAGATTGGACATGTTCAAAGTGCAATTACTTGAACTGGAGGCGCAGAAAGGTCTGCCAGACGTGCTATCCCTGTGAGTTTCGTCCTGTCGCTCGTCTTTCGTCTTCCTTTCCTTGTGTCCGCTCTTCTTCCTCTTCTTCACCTCCGCTACTCCGATCCGAGCTACCAAGCCATCGACCCTTGATCTCATTAATGACTTCCCACCCGAGCCCTCGACACGGCGACCACCACGGAACACTTTATCAGCCTTTCGCTCTTTATTACGTTGATCGTACCTAACATTTCTCGTCCCTTAATCCTCTGACTGTCCCTTCCGTTCGTCCGCTTTACACTTCGCGTTTCATTCGTTCCATCTCCGCGTCATTGTTGTACAACGAGAAACTAATCTCATTATACAGATGCGGAAGGCAATGGCGACTCGATCTCGCAAGCTGTGCAAGCCGAGCGGATCGCGCTGTTGACAAACGTCTTGAACCAGGTCAACGACCCTATCTCGCCACTTCCGCTCCCTCTCCAGCAATTCAACTCGTCTGGCCAGCATCAGCAACCTTCGCCGTTGGGCCAGCAGCATCAGCAGTTCGGGATCGGAAATCAGCACCAGTCGCAGCAGCTCCCTCCGCACCTGCACAGACGTGCGAGCGCACCTCTCAACTCGCACCACCAACCCAGTTCTCCCTTCGTCGGATATCCCCAGAACTATCCTCTTCCTCCTCAATATGGTGGTATGGGAGGCAGTGGACCCACCACACCTGCCCCTGTCCCCACTCTGAACGGCAGCGCTGCAGCAAGGGCTCGGTCGCAGAACGACTTGCGTGGCTTATTACGCTCCGAACATCAGCTGCAGTATCAGTTCGACGGTCCCCTTCGCGAGGAGGTTCAGCCGCCGAGGATGGGGCTGCATCATCACCGCAGCGCTACTGCGATCTACCAGACTGCCTCCCAGACTCCCAACCACCCTTCCCAGTATTCCCAGAACGGGTTCGTCGGCGGCGGGTACGGCGGGTATGGTGCACAGAGGAGTCCGACGGGCACGTCCTCGACGACGAGCCACGGCTCGCAGGTGCCCTCACCTACGTCTTCGTCGGGACACGGGTTCGCCTTTACTGAGGAGGAGCAGAACCTCGGTGTGAACGCAGCTGGAGCAGATACCGGAATCACGCCTAGCGCGCCGAGCCTTCTTCCTGGGTTCTTGCAGGATATGGTCAAGGTCCAGGGGTCGTACTCTACCAATAACGGCAACTCGAACTCTCATCGCGTCAACAACAACGCGAACTCGAACTCTAACGGTCGTGCCTCACACTCTATCCATTCGAGCCCGAGTACGAGCACCTCCGAGTCGTCGTGGTCCCTCGACGAGTTCGACTCCCCGTCTTCTCTCGCGTTCGACCACCCTCATTATCCCCATCCTCGTCATCACGTCGGCGGTAGTGGTGCTCCTTCCACGCCTTCGTACGAGCACTTCACGCCGGCGCCGTTCGAGCACGTCGAGAGCTCTTTGAGCTTGTTCCCGTCGCAGGTGTCTCTCGGTCCTCGTGCTAATGGTAACGGTGGACTCCCCTCTGCGCCGTCGACCCAGCAAGGCCCAGGCGTCATCGGCCGCCCTCCTCGTCTCTCTCGTACCACCAGCTCAGCCACGAGCGGCAACGGGGTGTACGTCTCGCGGAGCAACTCGAGCGGGTCCGTCGCCAGTGGAGGAGGCGGAGGGGCGTTGAGTATCTGGCAGATGGACGGCGAAGAACGACAAGAAGAAGACGAAGTCAAAGCGGACGAGATCGTCTCTGGGACGTGGAAGCCCGCTAGTGCTATTCGCAGCGGCAGTGGTGGTAACGGTGGTGTGTATGGAGGAGGACACCGTGGACTTGGAGGGTTGGAGGAGTTGGCTGCGCGGTTGGCGATTTCGAAGCGGGAGGTCGGCGTCTGAGGAGCATGAAGGACGTATGGAAAGACAAATGGATAAAGGAAAATGGAAGATATGGATTTGTTGATTGGATGGAACGGATTTTTAGAGTATTGTTTGTTCGTGTTCCGGCCTGGGTGGGTTCGGAGCATGTAATCGTGAGTCCCTCTCTTCCTTCCTCCTTTCCTCCCTTCTCCTCTCTTCTTCCTCACTACCTCTCTTCTCCGCGCATCCGCTGACCGAATTATGTTGTGTTGTGTCGTAGGACGAGAGCACCCTCTGCTTCTCGCACTTTCTTGGCGACGCGCTTCGCACCCTCAAAAAACGCTTTCGACATCTCGGCTTCTCGGAATATGTATCGTTGGCTCCTTCTCCCCTCTCCCTCACTCCCTCTCAGTCCCTCTCCCGCCGTCATTCTTGGAATCTGGTATGGCAAAACGAACCGCATCGACGCTCGACGCGATGGGGTTATTTATCAGGATTTATATTCTTTTTATATCGTTCGTATGCTTCTTCTCCTTCTTATCTCGAACTCGCCTCGCCCAGTGCTCCCATCTTCTTCACCTTCTTCCTCCCGCAACACCGCGGCCTTCCCCCTCCCCCCTTACCCCCTCCCCTTTTTTCTCCCCGTTTCTTGTACTCACTCCCCGGAAGGACTGTCCCTGCACCACCACCAACTCTCCCTCCTGACTCGGATTGTTTATTAGTACCCTCGTACTCGCTGGCTTTTCTACCCTAGTAAGTAGTAGTACTATACGCTATCTATGCAGTACCGTATACGTATGCGCTTAGTTGCTTATGATAAACAACGATTGATAATTTGAACTTTTCTTTGCCTCATCGATCGTCTCTCGTGTGTGCGTGCTGTCTTGGACTCTCCTGCTCGGAACGGTTTCTCTTGTTGTAAGTATCCTGGTGAACGGAGGGAACGCGTGAATGGTTGATAAGTTGGGTAGAATCCCTCAGTCGAGACCATATGTCAGATACTTGACCGCATTTCGTGTGAGCGCGAGGCTGTACGAGTTGCTTGTAATTGCACGAGTAGTAGTGTGTTTTGTGGGAGTGCAATAAGATGGACATCGCCGTCACTAGTACTCCGCCATACGCACCCTCAACCTTTTTAAAATTTCAATGTCGCCAACGAGCTTTGTCAATAAAATGGATCTGATACATTACTACTTAGTACATGTTGTACGGTACTATGCTAAACTAATGATAAGAAATTTAAGCCACTCAAGTCACGGTCATCCTACACCTCCGCTCTTCAACCCCCCTGCACTGTTTTCTGGGAAGTTCGCAATACGATAAAATTCGATGGAAAATTACAGCCGCTCCAGACTCCGTTGCACTAGTGCCCAAAGTCCTTGCCCGAGGGTGGGGCACCTTCATCACCCGAGTACGCGTACTTGGAGTATTTACGGATAGCCGCGCCTTTGTAGTAGAAGAGGTACGGGATGGCGCAGCACCCAAGGGAGAGGAAGGCCAGCAACGAGCCTGCCCATTCGTAGCCTAGTCGATGGTACCTGTCGATGGAAGCCTTCATGTTAGTATTGTGCGTCGACAAAGAGGAAGAATGGAGACGCACATTTGAACGGTGAAGAGCACGACACCCGCACCCCAGAATGACCTGAGACACGTCTTAGCCGCCAGTGCGCTCGCAGCCTGGTGTTGGTACGAATCAACGAGATAATTGTTCGCCGAGTTATACAAAAAGATGAACCCAAACCCAACCGGGAAACCAGCGATAGCTGGGCCTATCCAATGTACATGCGGGTAAGACGTCCATGCGAAGATGAAGAGGCCAACAGGGATGAGCCAGCACGAGTACATCATGGGGATGAGACGGGCTTCGGGGGGAGGCGTGCCGTTGTGTTTGCGGCAGAGGTGTTTGTAGTGTGTGTTGACGAGGGGGGAGAACGCAGCGCTGAGGGCTACACCGAGGGCGATGGGGATGAACATGAGACCTGTGATGCTGGCGCTGTAGTGTTTGCCTTCTTGGTAGACGATGGGGAAACTATACGAATTGTTAGATACGTTGTATAGGATGCGAAGAGGATAGAGTACGTACGCGACGAAGAACATGTAGAGGAGACCGTAGAGGACCGACATGTACAGCGCGATCAAGAAGACGATGAGTTCGGAGAAGAGAAGCTGGAACGGCCTGAGGAAGTAGATTTGGAGTTCTTCGGAGAGCGGTCTCCTGCTGATTTCCTGCTCGGTAACATAGGTTGGGTCACCGGTTTCTTTACGCAGACGACGTGCTCGTTTGAGTAGGATAGTAGGTGCGTAGGTCTCTGGGACGGTGAGGACCATCAGCACGTAGACGAAGCCGGCGAGGATGAGCTGGATCCAGTACAACCACCGCCAGCCCTTGTGGTCGGCGATAAATCCGCCAATGAGTGGTCCTGGAAGAGTAGTCAGCATTGACGATCTCGAGGGCATTGGTTGTAACTTACCCATGGCTGGGCCCATGAATGGCGCAGCGCTGAACGCGGCCATAGGCACACCTCGCTCTTCGTTTCTCCAGAGGTCAGCAAGGGTACCGCCTACGATCGTCATTGGTGCGCTGTATATATGCGTTAGAATTATGGCTGTAATGCGAAAGGATGGGCATACCTGAAGCCAACGCCGTCTATCGCTCGGGCGACGAGCAAGGTGCCAATATTCTTGGATACAGCGGCAGGTATGATAAAGATGATTCCCAGGAGTAGGGTAGACACGTATATGACTTTTCGGCCGTACAGCTCGCTTAGAGGCGCGAAGAACATAGGACCTATCAGACGTGATTAGGATTATTCGTAAAAGAAAAAGTCGAATGTAACATACCGACACCGAACCCAGCGACAAACAGCGTAATCGTGAGGAACACGACCTCATTCGAGACATGAAACGTCCTCCCCACACCCTCAATATCCGCCGTCACCACCGCCGAGCAAAACGCCACCGTAAAGCACACAGCAGAGATCAACAGCGTGCACCACCACTTCTTCGCCTTGCTCCAGTTCTTCGGGTTCTCCTTATCGCCGTCCGTAAACGCGACGAGTTTATACTCGACTTTCTCTTCTCGCCCGTCCACTACGCGGACGTGAGATTGGAGGATGATGCCGGAGGGGACTTCGTGACGGTATTCTTCGAGGTTGGCGTCGGTGCTCAGGATGCGGGTGGGGATGTTGAGGTCCGAGATGGCGGGGTCGTCGTCGTAGGGGGCGAGGGTGTCGTTTGAGGAGAGGCGGGGGGTGAGTCCCGTGCGTTGGTCGAGGCGGGGTGAAGCCATGCTAGGCGACAAAGGGGTAATAGGGAATGGACTCAGAAGGAGGCGAGTGCGTTGAGCCCTCGCGGTGGACGCTGCTGTTTAATACCTCCAGCTACGGGGACTACGGCATCCTCACAACCTCTCGGCCGCCCCCACCCACAGAGGCCATCGTCGGTCGGTCGACCATCATCTTCCAAGCCAAAGGCAGAGGAGTCAGTCATCTGTTCAACTAGCAGTCAGCTCGCAGGCCATTGGTCAACGGTCAAAAGAGAAGGCGAATACCCGGAGCCACACACCTCGTCCATCTCGAGGTTCTTACTCAGGCGGTGGGTGTTTAGTAGTGCGGTACTTACACATGCATAGATGTGCCTGAAGGGAAAACTCTGTCCGAGCGGATGTTCGAACTTGGTGGCGTGGTTGGTGTACCATATAAGGTATAGATCCCATCAATCCGAAAGGTGCTTCTCGAGATTTGTTATGTAAGCATGTCCATATTGGGTTATTTGTGTAGATCGTCACGGTTGCGCGGGTGCACGTTGACATTGGTCGTTTGCGGCTGATTACACTAAGAGTGCAACGGCAGATGATCGGTTGTATGAGCATACGGCTATGGCCAAGAGTCTCAGCGTCGTCCACCGTCTGATACGTAGGTGCCGTCTTCAAAGCAAGTGGCGATCACTGGCCACTGGCAAGCAGATAACTCTGCTTAACCCAGCAAGTAATCGGTCTATAAATCTATGGCGAACTCATGAGTGCTAACACACGCAAGACGCAAAACAACGTACAATCAACAATATCTCTCTCCACTACATGCAATCTCGGTATGAGTATTTACTCGAGCCGCGAAGCTAGATACTTTGCCCGCCCGGGTCCCACCGAAGAACAGGCGCCGAGGCAGATAGCCAAATGATGAAAGTAAGAGTCGGAGGATGGTGAGCAGCGAACGTAATATAGAGCGTTACTGTGACCACTTATATATCAACGTAGATTTGGTGTACTGGGCTTATTCCAAGTTAGTCAAATTGCACCTGAGATTTCTTGGACCCGCTCACTGTGCAACTTCAAATAGATCACGCTGCCGCATGAGTCAAGGAATGTATGCATCGTGATCATTATCTGTAGCATTAAAACCAAACTATGAATACACCATACTGACTTTCCATTGCCCATCATCGACATCTCCTACTAGTAAGTACTCGCTGTCCATACCCTGCCTGACCTTGCAGAACCAGCGTGTTCGCTGCGTAGAGATCCTATGTATACTCGTGAAGGACTGCTGCGTGATTCCAAGGGTAGTGCGGCTCCTAAAACGAGAGATGATAACGAGCACTTTGGCGTGGTGTAGCTTTATCTTCGGTAAATCCTGAATTGCGCCTCTCCTGCATGCATCCAGACATCCGAGTTGAGTTCCCTGTTCCAGCGCCGTCGAAACCTTGCTCCCTGGCATGCCAAGGAAAATATCCCGCCGGCTCTCTGGGCGACGAGCAACCAGCAGTGCACGAACTCACGCGAAACTTGCTCACGGTCGGAGAGCCTTGACCTCCTCAGTGACAGTTTTGAGTCGCTCAGAGCGGGCGTGTTGGAGTTGGACAGACTATTGTGAGCGTAGCGTACGATGGGCGTACGTCGGGCAGCGTTGTAGATCGTACAGCGTCGTGTCGTTTGGGGAGTGCAGGGGAGTGAGGTGTAGTGGGGTGAGGTGAGGTGGGATGGTCGGGAAGTATCGTTCATGTTGTAGCGGTCGTGATCGGAGAGTGTCGCGTTCGGGGTCGTGTGGGATGGTCGGGAAGTGTAGTTCGAGTCGAGTTGTTCGTATAGTGCGATGGTGTGGTGTTCAGGGAATGTTCGTGATGATGGAGAGTTCGACGAGAGTTCGAAGGAAGTTCGAGGGGATGAGAGCGGTAGTGAGAGTGATAGTAAGTGATATGAACGATGATGATAGTGAGAGTGCAGCGAGTGCATAGTCAACGCAAAAGAAAAGGCATAGTCAGCGTAAAAGAGAAAACGTTAAGGAAGAGGACACGCACCTGTGCGAGTTCGTCGACGATCGCAAACGTGCGGCGTGCCGTATCTTGTACGTCTTCGCTCACTACGACCATATCACCATCATCAACCACGGTCAGTACACCCAACCCCACCCAAAAGCCACCCCACTCACCTTCCACCACCTCCTCCCCCTCCCCCCCAACAAGCCTCTCAGCCCTCTCCCCCCCATCCCTACCAAACTCCCCCCCCTCCTCCCCCCCCACCCCCTCCCCCCCCCC
>JAXQGN010000592.1:0-17032 GCA_037039805.1 Irpex sp. M6601 | reverse complement strand
AGTAGGGGGAGGAGGAGGAGGGGAGGGAGAGGTATGCGAGGCGGGAGCCTACGCCGAGGCCTTCGAATGTTTCTGTGAGCGGTGCGAACAGGTGAGCACGGCGAACAATCACGAGTTTATCGAGTGAGCAAAGCGAACGAAATCATCGGTGAGGCGAGAGAAGGAACGAACGAGCTAGTTCATCGGTCGAAGGAATAGGGAAAGAAGTAGGAAAAAGGAGAAGAAGAAAGGAAAGAAACACGCACGATGAAAAACAAGCACCACAAAAAGCACCCTAAAGTTCTCCGTCACCGCGAGCGTGAGGCCTATGAGGAAGCTGTGCAGGAGGACGCCGAATTCGAGGATGGCGAGTCCTACTAGGTGGGAGGCTGCTGCTGCTGATGAGTGGGCAGAAGAGGGGGAGGGGGAGGGGTGGGCTGATTCGAGGTCGGTTGGGTTTGGGTGGGGGTTGGAGGAGTGGGAATGGGAGGGCGAAGCAGACTCTTGTTCTTTCTCCTTTTCCTTCTCCTTTTCGACGACGGTGATCTCGTCGGACGTCCCGCCTACAGACGTCCCATCTCTCTCCTTCTCCGTCACACCACTATAATACGGAAGATCTTTCACCACCTCCTTCACTTCAGCTGTTTGCGGCGCCTCCAGATCCACAGTATACGACGACTCGGGTGTATGGGAGTGTTCATGCGAGTGTGAATGGGGAGAATGAGGAGAGTGGGGAGAGTGGGGAGAATGGGAGTGGTCGTGCGAGGGTGCGATACCGAGGGCGGCAAGTTTAGCGGTGCCCCAGCGCATGGCGACGAGCTCGACGAGGAAGATGGAGAATATTGAGAGGAGGGCGAGGCCCAGTGCGTATGGCTGAGTATCATTTCATTGGAATTTAGTATGCATAGTTTTTGGGTGCAGGAAGGTGGGAGGGAGAAGGAGAGAGGACGTACGTATTCATGCCATGCAGGTGAGAGACACGGCGAGCCGAGCTCTTCGATAGCAGGGCTCAAGAGGTGTATGAACGCAGTCGCTATCTACATCCCGTCCTCATCAGTACCTCCATCCAATTTTAACATTAATAGCGATTAAAGCACGCACGATAACACCAGATCCAAAGTACTTCGCCGTATCAAACACCCCCTTCGGTATCCTCGACCGCAGGAACTTCGTCCGTCTCGACAGCACAGGGAACAAAGCACCAAACGACGCTCCTACCAAGATTACAAAAATGGAGGCTATGCGCAGAGGCAGGTCGGTCGAGGAGGTGGAGTCGCCGCATGTTGTGTCTTCGCTTCGTCGGTGTACCATTTTATTTTTTAACGGTGGAAATAAGAGGAGGGGGGAGAGGGACCGCACAGGTGGGCGGGTGAGAGTGAGGGGAGGGGACGACTGCGAGGGAAAGAGGACTGCTGAGGAGGGTGAGCAAACGGTGACCGTGCAGGTCCTCTTTGCCATCCTTCAATGAGCCAATCAGAGGGCAGGAGAATTGCGGCAGGTTTGATCGAAGCGAGATCCACGTGGTGGAGGTACCCTCTCGGTCGGCGCTTGTTTGGTGAGCATTCCGAGTCGAGCGAGTAGAAAGACGGCGACGGGGATGGATGGCCAGGGAGGTGAGCTCGATGTCGACGTGTGTGAAGAGGATGTTGTAGTTGACTGAAATGTGGTCTGGGATGTTGGCACTGGCACTCACCGGTACTAGTACTCACCGATTACGAGCCAGGTAAAGAACTTTAGTACATTCTGTCTGCACGCCACCGGTTCCCCCTCGTCTCCCATGACTCTGACTTACGCAACAACCACTCGGTAATATGGATCCGGTACGTACCGGGTGTGCTCGCGAAGCGACATTCTCAGTCAGTCGGGCGTGTAATAAAGCAAGCGTGAACATTAATCAACTTTAATTACGGTCGAGTGTCTACAACCCAGTGCAGCATTGAACATTCTCCTGCCATGTAATGCACGGAGCTTTGAACGTTTGAGCAGTGATGATCAGGGAAACGCCGCAGCCCGCCCTCTGGGGCAAGCCTGTCTACAACGATGATATTCTCTTATCTTCCAACACCTGGTGAAATGCTCCGAATTCGATTTCTGACATCTGCAACAGCAAGAGTGAGGGCCAGTAATGAAGGAAGCTGGCTGGGCTGAAGGCAAAGGGGGCATTACCCCCGCTAAGTTACAACGGGGACTGTCGTTTGCTTGATCAATTGAGAACATACTACGGTACACATGCTGTCAGCGGTGGAACCTGAGAACGGCAGGTATGATGAGGGAAAGGGGATATTTATTCGAAGGTATGATAAGAATACGTAGTTACAGCAAGCCAGCAATATTAATGTGCGATTCAATAGACGTGAGTGTATGCTTTACTGAGAGGGCCACCGGGAGCGACCGTGACGGCGCGACACTGATGTCACAGGATGACACGACGTTACGCGAGGTCACGAAAAGGCAAAAAGGCAGAATAAAACAAGTATAGAACAGGGAAAAAATACAAAAAAATAGTGTGCAAAAGGTAATACATAGAGGAGCGTTTTGAGATTCAAAAACTACAGAAAGGTGCGAGTTTCGGCAGCTTTTTGACGCGATAAAGAAGAAACGACGATTTTGCGAACGGGGTGTTTGGTCTTATTTGTCCTTCCCGAACGACAGGTGGACGGCCCCATCTCGTGTTAATCAAGTATGCTCGCTTCGCTCGCAATAAAGCTCCATTTGTCTAGGTCACGGAGGAAAGACTGGTACCCTTACCCTGTCATGTCAGAACAGTGCAGGACAAGGGGACGTATAGTTAGACCACAGCTGAGGAATGAGGAATTCGCAGAGAAGGTGATGGACGGGGGAAGTGTCGTTGAAGCGCAGCAGTGGAAAGAGGTGAAAGAGGTGATAGGTCCCGGGGTTAAGACTGAAAGATGACCCGGATCGATCTGTGTCGATTTATCTCCGAACCGATTACCTGCTATAAGAGGTAGGAGATAGCACTGCCTACTACGCCTGCTACTGTGACATCACTGCACGGTAAATATTGCACTGCGATGTCAGTCCGTAAAGATGCGCGACGCAATACAGAGACACTAGCCAGAGTAGAATGAAGAATAGGAAGAATGTCAATCAACAAGGCACGCATGAATATAAAGGATAGATCTAAGTGGGGACTGGATCAATGTGACACTGCGCCGGCTGCCACCTACTTATTCTTCAACTCTTACAAATAATTAGATGTCGCTGCAGGTTCTCCCCATAACCGAATGCGTCTCTATCTTCCCGAAAATCCTCTTCCATCCTGGTGTTCACAGCACCAAGAAGTATGCTGAGAGATTCATCTTGACAGACTGCCCGGCTTCCTCCTTAGACACTGGTACACGCAGCGCGTACACTAACGATATCAATGTTGGCCTCTTATTCACCGTCATCGACCCAGATATCATACTGGTGCTCTCTGCTTGTTCTCCAGTCTTGATGCACGGTAAGTCCATGGCCAGGTCAATCGAACACTAAGTATGGCCACTGTGACTTTCGCATCCAACAGCGGCGGCATAGCAAGTATTCGACGTGTCGGTTCACCTATCCAAAGCCAGAGAGCAACACGGTAGAGGTCCCAGAGTGGCAGACCGACCAATCGAAGGTAAAAGAAACTGCACTTCGTGTCGGTTGCCATGCGTTCATTCGCTCCAGACGGGTATGATCCTGAAGTTGCAGATAGAAAAGATATATCGAAATGACAGACGGTGACGGTGATGAAGAGAGAGTGCATCGTCGAGCGCAACCGCAGGTCGCTGGATTAAGATTACCTCCGGATCATTCTGCCACCGGGCGTACTTGCCATCAGAGGCAGGAGATATCGATGGTGCCAATACGCCTGATGCTAAGTGACATCACTGTTTAGAATTCTAAGGGGTTGCATTTATATGGCGTTGCTGGGGTACTTTATACAAACGCACGCCTCGGACGATTCATATTTACTGCACGTCACAACCTTTGCTAGAGCTTAGACTCATGCAAGGTAAATTCACATTATAAGAAAAAAACACATTGCACAACGTCAAAAGACATGATCGTCTGGATTTCGATAGTCTACAAACATCACGAGTCCGCAGCCTGAGAGATACGCGGCACGAGTCATACTATTACATAGACACTAGCCAGAGAAGAATGATAAGAAGAAGAAAAAACAATGGCCTCTTTGATCATTATGTAAGTACAACACCAATTGAGCAAGACAGAGTTTTACACGTACTAGCAATTTTGTCAATCTGAAACCGCCCAATCAGTCATACTCCAAAATGTACGAAAGGAACCCATCGCAGGAGCCTTTTCTCGTCAGTCTTCTGACGTAGAAATAGTATCGCCTCGTGGAGAGCATAAGCGGGCTGTAGTTCCTCCCCTGCCGCGACCTGGTGCGCCACAACCTCGTAGAACTTCTGCGCGATGATCGGCGCACATTCGTCGCTAATAGACCACATCGTGCCGATAACGCTCCTGTACCCCACGGTGAGCATCCCAGCAGCAAGGTGTACGGCTTCTTCGGAGAGCTTTTTATCTCCCGTAGCGGTTTGGCATGCGGAGAGCACTGCGAGTTCTGCGTTCGGGAGGGCCGTGGACATCAGCTTCGACAGTTCGAGTTTTCCGTCGAAGAGCACGAAGGCGCTGTTGGTCGCGTCACCGTCGGGCGACTGTATACCGTGACACGCGAGGTGGACCCATTCATGTGTCCTCATGTCTTCGAGAACTGCGGTGACTGTGCCTTGTGAGCGGCTTAAGGTTTTGCTGGTAGAGAGGATGTTTCTAATGGTTGCCACCTCTGTCTCTGTTCCGTAGATTTTCTCATAGCCAGGTGTATCAGGCTGCGAGACGAGCAGAACGTTCGGAGTCTGACCACTACCGCGCGGTGGTATACGCGGCCTGCGTAACGACTCAAGCGTAGGAGTGTAAGACGATACTGCATAGTCCATGCCTGTTTGGGAGAGTGTCCTATCGTCTGTCTTCGAGTATATTCCAGCAGCGTGAAGAGGTAAAAAAACGAGGGGGCCGGTAAGACACCAAGTAATATGCGGAAGCCTGTCTGCGCCTGTAATGGGTGTCTAGATTGGGAGAACGTGAGTACCGTGATGTGCTGCAGCGAAGATAGAAAGAATCTCACCAGCTCACGAACAACGTCAATAGTAGGTTTGGCCACCAATTTCCAAAGATCAGAGAGTATACCATGCAATGGGTCAATCTCATCTCGAGTCCTGCCCACTGTGTATCCTCCTCTGTCGAGCTCGTCATCTTTATAGTCGTCTCGAAACCGACTAATCAAGCGTCTAGCCTTGAGAGCCGACCAGAGTCGTGTCTGGAGCTTCTTCGCGATATCCTCCGAGAAGTCCGTGAGTGGTACGTGGGCGATTGCGCCTCCGTTGTGTAGAATTAGGGCGTCGCATCTAGATTTGTGAACGTTGATCATCACCACTGGACCTGACGTGCACGCCTCTACGAGCTGTGCCAGTTTCCTCGGGCGTAGGAAATCTTCGAACCCGGGGAGGTTTCGAATCTGTGAAATGATGTTCTCGTACTCGAGGGCGAGTCCGTGAGAACCTTTGGCTTGCGACTCAAGAGAGCCAGGAAGGGGGTCGTATAGCGGAACCACTGTCTCATCGGGAACAACTAAGTGGCCTGAGGTGGATAAGGTGAGGTTATCTGGTACCATGGCGAGCTCGAGTGCTCGTGAGATGGTCGTGAGCTTTGCAGCGATTTCGGGGTGACGTCGTTCAAGACCGTCTAACGTAGTGCGAAGCCGAAGTACTTGGGACCATACGACTGTCCTGCCACTCTCGAGCCACTCAAGGGCGAGGGCATGCTCTCCGGCATCAATCGCATCCGCAGCTGCCCCACTCGCTATCGTACCTAACAACTCCAACTCGATAATCTCCTCGTATCGCCTGCGGACGCTATTGCCGAGCCAAACCACTCGAGGGACCAGGTCAAGCACGTGCTGGTGAGCTTCCAGAAGAGACACCGGAGGAGGGTTGGGGCACTCGGACTCCGGAAGGTGTGAAAGGGCATGTGTATACTCCAGTCCTGCTTTGATTCGCTCGTATGGATGACCAGATGGGTTCTGCAATGCGGCCACCAGGGAGTGCATGGCTCCTGTCAAGTCATCGGCCTGTCGATGCGGAGAACGGAAGCGAGCGAATAACGCATGGCCGAGATTGCGCAAGGCTATGGTCTTGTTGGGATGATCTTCTGACGTTAGCCTCACTGACTCTTCACCTAGCGTAATAGCTTGCTGCAAGTCTTCAGCGCTTCCTGTGAGCTGGGACCGTATATAGAGGGAGCTTGCGAGGTTAAGAAGGCGGGTAGGCCGAGTGGGATGGTCTTGCGGTGTGAGTTCATCTGCAAGAGTCCTGAGCGTGACGGTACGATCGAGATCAGCGGTATCTTTTGTACGTTGGAAGCGTACATGGAGGCAGTTGGCGAGGTTATTGAGCCAAGATGGCTTTTCGCGATGCCTATCCGAGAGAAGTTCAGTGGCACGTTCTCCGGACTCGATAGCCTTGTCCAAGTCCTTGTGTTTCCCGATAAGTCTGAACCGTAAAAGCAGCGACCCGCTGAGGTTCCCCAGCCAGGTAGCTTTGTCCGGGTGGCTATCCGGGGTAGAATCGACTGCGGCTGTCTTCAACGAAATAGCATGCTCGAGGTCTTCAGAGTCTCCTAGGCGCTCGAACCTACACTGTAGGGCCGCACCGAGACTGCTGAGCCAAACTGGTCTTTGTGGGTGATCCTCCGGTGCTAGCTTAATGGCATGGTCAGCAAAAGTAATAGCCTTCTCGAGATCCTCCAGGTTTCCTGTGCGTTCGAATCGGGACTGCAGCGAGTAGCTGAGGTTGCTGAGATAGGAAGGTTTGGCAAAATTGTCGTCGGATGTCGACTCCGCAACAAGAGTTGTGTGTACGATGACCTCTTCTAGATCTTCCAGTCTGCCAGAGAATTCGTAGCGCATCTGTAGCAAGCCGCACAGATTGTTGAGGAAGACTAGTCTCTTGACATCGCCCTCTGGAGTAAGCTCGACAGCGCGCGTCCCATGCCCGATGGCCTGCTCTAAATCTGTAAAATCACCTCCGCGATGAAAGCGAAACGACAGCGATCTGCTGAGTCTGTCAAGCCAGAAAGGTTTGTCTGGCCTCTCGTCGGGGACGGAGTCTACTGCAGAGGCCATAGTTTCGGTGGCTTCTTCTAGGTCCGAAAGGGCTCCTGTGCGCTGATACCTTGCCAGTAGTGCCGCACCCACGTTGCACATCGCGGATGATCTGTCTAGATCCTGCGCTAAGGCGAGGGCGACGGCACATTGGAAGAGCTCGATGCAATCCTCCAAGTCTTCCGCTTGGCCGGAAGCCCCGTATCGGTCTCGCGCACGCTCTGCTCGTTCAAAGCAGGACGCGTATGACTGGGGGCTCTCCTCATCATGGACGGCATGGTCACTGCCCTATGGCATTGAAGTGTGCTGAATATATATGAGGAGCAGATCGCAATGGAAAGTGATGACTTACCTCAGTCCCTTCGTTGTCCATAGCAGAAGATGCCTGATACGTACGATAGATGTAGACTGAGAGACGAGAGCACTCGACGTCCTTTAAAAGATGGTGTAAATAAGGTTTGAAGGTTTAGCGATATCAGTGAAATGTGTGAACGCCGCACCCTCGTTCTATTCAGATGTAGGAGACCTGGAAATCGCGAGCTTGCCTCATGTATCTAATACTTTGGCCATTGTATGAAGTCTGGAAACTGAGGAGTTTAACTGTACAGGTTCGTATGCGATACCAACGAGAGACTTACGGAGACCCGCATGCGTGTATCAGCACCAGTACTGAAGTCCACACATGGAAAACAATCGTAGAGAAGCGGTGACGCTCTGTAACAATATTCAAAGAAACTTATATAGTTCCTCTAGCATGCTCATATATGTCCACAATGCAGTGTGAACTGGTGGGAAGCCCAACAATCATTCACCGTTTAACGGTTAACATTTACCTCCCAGCAGCCTAGCTCACAGTGTCCAGAGTCTGTTAGACAACAATGTGGCACAAACCGCAGCTTTATTGTTATATCCGCACGATTTCAAGGGCGAAATGGCCCCACCGTGGGCAGTAGTCTTGTCGACCTCTCTTTCGAGATCGATGCGGGCACTGCTGCCAGGACAGCAATTGAAATAATTGGGATGTCAGTGGCTGAGAGAGCAACCCCATGTTTATGGTTGCCAGTTGATAAGACACCAAGCTGTGCGGGTCTTGCAGTGCTGTTGTCGTGATAGTGCGATGGTAGCGTCCGAGTTTTGAAGTTCGAGTTCAAGTCAGTCCCAAATATTGCCAAGTGAGGCACTAGGGTTACCTCGGAGATTCCCGATAGTGATCCAGGGCGTAAAGCGCCCATAGGTCTCTTACGCAGCGGCTTTGAGCTCACGAGCGAACAGCCGCGACCCTCCTCTTCACAACGTCGACACCGCCGGCGACCACGACGACCTCGCAAGCCTCTATGGTAGCAACGATGAGCGAGGAAGGCTATCCATCGTCCTGGGACCACGCAGACAGCGACCCTCAAACCTCAAACCACGGGCACGGATACGACAGAATGCCTCCTTCGCAACCCTACTATTCTCGAGAATCTCTCGACGTTCCCCTCACTCCCACAAAGTCTATTTCTCCCCCGCGCTCGAGTGCAGAATCACCAACAAGGTCGACACATACAAAGTGGCGAGATAGCTCGATACCAATTGTCCCTAATGGATCAGTTGCCGATACTGAGACCCTGGTGGACTCAAATTTTGATGAGACTGTACTACGAGCGTTGTGTGACCTCGATGTGCGTTATGTACTCTATCATTCTTTGCATCAATGTCTAATACAGTACGCAATGCATAGTGCGGAGTACCGTTGCTGCTCGACCGAATAAAACAGAGCATGACATCTTGCAAGGAGGTATCAACATTTCTGAAGAAGCGTGCAGCATTAGAGGAAGAATATGGGCGAAGTATGCACAAATTAGTTAAAGCAACCTCAGAAGCATATACAGTTAACGACGGGAAAGCCGGGTAAGTCAACACGAAAACCTACCTTGGCTGCATGTTTAACTTTCTGCAGTTCGTTTGTGGCAGCCTGGCGATCGTCGCTGAAACTTCATGAGACCATCGCTGATGCACGGATTGCGTATGCCAAGAACCTCAACGAGATGAGCAACGAACTGGTGGAGATTATCTCGAAGACCGAGCAGACGAGAAAATCGGTGCGTCACGCTGATCATCTGCTGTGATAGACTTCTCATGAGAGATATTCTTTTTCTCAGACGAAGGATCTTGCTGGCCGGTACGAACGTGCCCTCCAGGAAGCAGAATCGGCGACAGAGAAGAGCAAGAACAGGGTAGAGATGACCGCTGAGGAACTGGAGAGGGTGCTTCTGCATAAGGAGGGCGAGTCTGCGCGAGACGCAGGGTTCCAAGCTCGATCACCGGTTTCTATGGGAGGGAGCGGTAAGCGAGCGATAGGGAAAGCAGTGGCTAAGGGAGGCTTGTTATTGAAGGGCAAGAACCCACAGAACGTTCGTGCGACCTACATATGCATACTTGTCCGCGCTCATGCTGAAAGCACTACTAGATACAACGCCAAGAAGACGATGTTCGATCACGGATGTCGGCCGCCTCCGACGCATACCGCAAGAACGTTACTGATACCCAGGCAATAAGACAGGAGTATTTCAATTTCCAGTTACCTCGAATACTAAGGGTATGCCAGACCGCATGGAAGTACATCGCCGTTACTGAAGCGTGTCTCGTGACAGGCTTTACAACAATGCGCAAATGATATTGACCTAGGCACGCAGTATCATATGATACGTTACGCGTTCCTGTACGAGCGGTCGGTACTGAACGATGGTAATACACTGGCCCCAACGAATGAAGGTACGTTGTCCCTTATACTTTGTGACGTTATCTCATCGTGTCCCATGACCTAGATTCGCCGGGGCTGAAAGCCATCATCGAATCTATCGACAACCGAGCAGACTTCAAGACGTACATGCAGCATTATGCTTTCGCACATGGTGGTATGCACTCCAAGGGACCAAGACGAGAAGGCCCTCGAGAAGACGGTTACGTACGTCTATTCCTAGCATTCACATGTCTATCATGCTCATGGGCTGCAATCGTTTAGCTACCGACGCTCTCAGCAATGGCAACAGCGCATTATCCCGCAGGTTCACCGAACACCTCACACTCACATGCAGCGGACAAAGGCCGGCCGACGTTCGGTATAGACTTAGCAGAGCAGATGATCCGGGATGACGTTGACGTACCTCCGATCATGGTCAAGTGCTGCGAGGCCATTGAGAAGTACGGTCTAAAGTATCAGGGTGTGTATCGTATCGGCGGTACGCTTGTCAAGGTCAAGGAGCTACGAGAAAAACTAGACAAAGGTCCGTGACGGCTCTCACGGCTATATATCGCGCACTGACTTTGATGTTGGAACTGCTATTTAAGACTTGAACGCAGTGGATTTGGACGCGGAGGAATGGTCGTCCGATATTAGCGTGGTTACTAGTGTTTTGAAGCAGTGGTTACGAGAACTGCCCAACCCGCTTATGACATACGAGTTGCACGAAGCCTTCCTCGACGCTGCCCGTGAGTCCGATCAAGTATCCTTCAACATCGCTCCGTAGATGCTCATTCGTGCCTAGGAAATGACAACGAGAGGTTACGTCACATCCGACTACACGAGCGTATCAACGACCTTCCAGATCCCAACTATGCCACCGTCAAATACTTCATGGGTCACCTGCACACGTCAGTCACCTACTCTATTCCCGCACGCTTCGCCATTTATCCGCCTTTCAATGGCAATACGCAATACTGACTCTTGTGATGCTTGTTTGCTGTAGTATCGCCGAACACGAGGCGGACAACGCCATGTCTGTGCAGAACCTTGCTATCGTGTTCGGCCCGACGCTGTTCAAGCAGGCTCAGGCGGGGACGAACGGCCAGATCAACGGTATGGCAGACGCGCCGTTGCAGAACAAGGTACGTTCCGCATTTTGCGTTTTGCGTTTCCACTCCACATAGAACTGACGGCGGGAAAACTGGAATGTACAGGCCATTGAGACGATTCTCGAACACTATCGGGACATCTTCGTCGATGACGAACAGGGACAGGAAGAGTGAAGCGGAAGACGGAAGACGGAAGCTTTTGTTTGTTTTGCACCAACCAGCCAGCCAGCCAGCACTATGATAATCTATTTGGTACAGTATGCTATGCCCATGTTGGATGACGACGATGATACCCCTTATCCCCTTTCCCCTTTCCCCGCTCCTTCTCCTTCTCCCACCAGCTGTTTTTCGTTACATGCAATTGTACTTTACAGACAACCTCTCCATGGTACAAAAGGGGGTTTATTCCACTTCACACACCTTTTCACTCAACTCAGGCCTTTTTATTTATTAACTACGGTTGGGAATTCTGGAGGAGCTGGGCTCTCGGGACGCTTGTATAATCATTATCCACTGTTCTCCTTCCCTCGGTGTACTTGACTTATTGTTATAATTTTCTGCATCCTCGTTCAACCTTCAGCCTTCAAGCCACTCGTGTCGTCCTTGTTGTGTGTTATCATTATTGTCCAACCACTGCGATGTGAACCCGGAGAATTAGACTTATGTTAATAAATACATGCGCATAGCATAGGCTAGACCGGGTGTAGTCTGTCGTTGTGTATTCATCCCACTCCAATCGTTTCTGCACGCGTGATAGAGACGGAGCCGAGCGGAAGAGCGTGCAAACCGGCGTGGGAGGGACGGATGAGCTTGTATGAGAGGGCATGAGAACCGGATATACTGATCAATGGTGAGGGGTATCTTGGGCATTGTGATTCGTCCAGAGGTGGGAAGAAGATGAGATTGTGAAATTGTCGGAGTGCGAGGGTGTGAAAAGCAGCGGTGGTGTGTGGTTCGTTCTGGGACGTCCCCGTTTAGCGAGAGTTAGTTGGGTAGTGTGTGTGGAGGTGTACTACCTGTGTGGGGTCCCGTCCCATTTAGCCCTTTAGACATTTCTCTGCCAATAGGACGCACCGATATGCCAATACGGGTGTTATGTTGTGTTATGTCATGACGAACGTCCCAGGTGTATAGGATGCGGAGCCCACGTATTATTACGCCCACGACTCCATTCGGTACCCGACGGGAATATGATATGCTGAAGGGACGGACACCCGCTCGACCAGGAGCTGCATAGTACGCGTTCGTCGGAGGTGTTGCCTGCTGCGACGCCGTCGAGGGCTGTGGGCGATAGGTCGAGCTGGTTTAATTCCGGGAACGCGCCTAGTACCGATGTCAGCCCGACGAGGAGGCTCTACCCATCCCGGTCGGTCATGGGATACAATACAACACAACCGGAGGAAAAATAGACAGACAATGAAGCTGATGAGCACCTGAGCGACACCGGTACATGGAACGAACAGGTACTCACAATTCCGGACATCGCATGATGCAGAGTATGCCTCAGCGCAAGCCTCACCCTAAGATGCTCAATACCGAACAAATGCCGCGATATGTCCCTCAGCAACAACGGCGTAACCGACATCGAGCTCAAATCTAACACCTTCACACTCCCCCTCGTCATCGCGATCCTCTCCAAATCCCTATCCGTCACAAACTCATGCCCCACAAGACTCAGACACTGCACCGGGCGTCCAGGTAAGACGGACGCCGCCGTGGGCGCGGAGCCACGGAAGGTGACGAGCGACGGGAGATCGGAGGGGTGCAGGTGTAAGGGCTCGTAGCAGTCGCCGAGACGGAGGTGTTGGATTGAGGGCGTGCCGGAGAGGAACCACTCGATGGGGGGTGTGGGGTCTGGGTGGGCTTTGATGTTGGGGCTTCCGCGGCCGACGCCGCTGAGTGAGAACACACGGAGGGCGGGGAACGTGCAGTCTGTAAGGACGCCGCGGGAGGAGAACGTCCCGCCCGACAACCCAAACGCGAGCTCGAGAGATTCAAGAGAGGTGAGTGCGCGCAGGGCGTTATTGAGTGCTTGGAGGACGGGTTCGATGAAGGGCATGTAGTCGTGTGGGTTTGTGGTGGTGGTGCTGTCGGTTTGCCAGCGGACGGAGAGCTTTTTGACGACGGCGGGGAGGGCGGCGTAGCGGGAGATGGTGGAGCAGAAGGCGGCGGTTTTGTAGGGGACGGGGGAGGTGCGCGGGAGGGAGTCGGTGATGAGGACGTGTGTGTAGAGGATGATGCCTGCTACGGCGCGGAAGCGGTGGGAGACTTGGACGACGCGGGCGAGGGTGTCGGGTTGGAGGTTGGAGAAGATGGCGGCGAGCATCTCGTTGGGGAGCGTGATCGTGTTCGGCATCGCCTGTTCGTCTGTTTCTATCTGCTGTCGAGTATCAGTGAGCGGAGGCAGAAGCGAGCTTTGAAGACGAGACATAATCGTACTCAATATTATCCAAAGTGTTCAGCAAGACCACACGTCCTCACTATGAATGAGAGGGAGGATGGGGTGGGTGGGATCGCAAGACGATCCGAGCGCGATACGGCAGAGGGCGTGCAAATGTAGTGATGCGGAAAAATTACGGCGACTCGGTGACGTTCGTTGCTGACTAGCGTTCAGTACCGGGATGGCGATGGGAGGACTGCGCCTGCAGGCATGGTGAGAAAGGCAGAGGAATCACCGTTTGATTCCTCTGCCTTTCTCAGCGATGCGTCCGTCCGCTTATAATTGCAGTCCTTGAGAACGCATCATCGGAGCGCGTAGAGTTGGTATCGATGATGCGCGGTGTTAGAGGTGGATGGTGGCTGGACGAGGAAAGGAATAGTGTTCGAGGGCAGAATTGTTGCAGGGCAGACCTCAGGCTGGAGATCCCACCGGATCTGCGATGCGAGAATTCACTGTTCAGGGAACTGCCTCCGAGGATTTTTGACTCGCCTATCACGCGTCCAAAATCAGTTTCTAAAAATCAAATGATTCGAATCTGCGATTACGACACTACTGTTACAGTAAATAATGATACACCGAAGATCTCCCGTGGAATAAAAGTAGTGGTGATGAGATGAATGCAATGAGCGAGCTTAGGCTCCGAAGCCGTAGAGCGTGCGGCCGGATCGCTTGAGGGCGTATACGACGTCGAGGGCGGTGACTGTCTTGCGCTTGGCGTGTTCGGTGTAGGTTACTGAGTCGCGGATAACCTGCAAACGTAGTATGAGTATGAGAGGAAGGATAAGAGGTGGGACGAGGACACTTACGTTCTCGAGGAAGATCTTCAAGACACCTCGCGTCTCCTCGTAGATGAGGCCGGAGATACGCTTGACACCGCCACGACGGGCAAGACGACGGATAGCGGGCTTTGTGATACCTGAGCGAGAAGGTGAGATGAGATTTGAAGGCTGCGCGGAGGAACATACCCTGAATGTTGTCACGAAGAATCTTGCGGTGACGCTTAGCACCACCCTTTCCGAGACCCTAAGTAGCAAATGTTAATTAGCTACTGATCGTATAGCTAAGCTATGAACGAAAACTAACCTTTCCACCCTTTCCACGGCCAGACATATTATCGAAGTTGCGAAGTGTTAAAGAAGTTGAGTCGTGTAGTGGCCGAAGCACAAGTGGTTGCTTGACGAGTGAGGTGAGGCGGGGGAGGGAGAAGTGAGGCACCGACCACGGCTGCGCTCGCCTCTTTATACTGACGCGCACGGCCCACTCACGTGACGCGCTTGTTTATTCGTGTTAAACGCGTTCGTCACGTGAAGTCAACGCGACGCGTCTAGGCGCTGGAGGTATATAACCCGCAGCCTCTTCGCCTTCAATCGTTACTTCCTCCCCACATCCACCGAGTACTTGCCACCTTCAAACCACTTCAACCAACACTTCAAATATCTTAAGAAATGGCTCGTACTAAGCAAACCGCTCGCAAGTCTACTGGTGGTAAGTCTTCAACATTTGTTATGTTCTGTCTTCGGCGTGCTCACACTTGTTTTGACTTGTAGGCAAGGCCCCTCGTAAGCAGCTCGCTGCCAAGTCTGCTGCCCGCAAGTCTACTGCGGCTGTAAGTCACCTCCTTCGCTTCACTTCTCGCCTTCAATCTCACATTTGTGTTTTCTCTCGTAGACCGCGACCGGTGGTGTCAAGAAGCCTCACCGTTTCCGCCCCGGAACCGTCGCCCTCCGTGAAATCCGTCGCTACCAGAAGTCGACGGAGCTCCTTATCAGGAAACTCCCTTTCCAACGTCTTGTTCGTGAAATCGCTCAGGACTTCAAGGTACGCTGCCTCCTCCCTTCACCGCCTCTATTATTTACTTACTAACAATTAACTCACCGCAGACTGACCTCCGCTTCCAATCATCCGCCGTCATGGCCCTCCAGGAGGCCGCCGAGGCCTACCTCGTCTCCCTCTTCGAGGACACCAACTTGGCTGCCATCCACGCTAAGCGTGTCACCATCCAACCGAAAGACTTGGCCCTCGCTCGTCGTCTCCGCGGCGAGAGGTCATGAGGTGTTGTTGTCTAGTCTTATTCATTAGTTGGTTGTAGAGTGGGATCGACGTGGGGATACGTTGTACTTTTGTATCAGTACTGCAGACTATTATAATTTTTGTTTTGTCTTCTCCGGAATATTTTTGTGTGACACGATGCTGGAGTCTTATTAAAGGGCAGTAACGTTCACTGCTACTGTTACTATACTTGACTTGGGACTCTTGAATGTAAGTTGTTCCTACTAATTCCAACCTCGAGCCCTGTGTTCGTGGCCGCAAGATTCGCGTAAGACGATGTCATAGGGCGCTAATAGCCTGGAGGACGACAGACAGACGGTGCCAGTGACGTAGTATGACCGGCCTCCTCCACAACTCAAGCATCCATGATGCGCATGCATCTCCCGCGCATATATAACTAGCAGTCGCGCTCACCCTACCGAACATCATACCCCGCACACATCCTCAGGCCTCAGTACTGCAACCATCTCCCTCAATCACCACCATGTTCACCGCACCTCTCAGAACGACAGCTTCTCGCTCTACTCTCACCAGTGGCAGACTCGCCGCTCGACGCGTCGCACGCGTTCGCGTTCGTCAACGCTACCAAACTACGAATGCCACCAACGGCTCTGTCGTAGGCGGCTCTTCGAGTTCAGGCTCAGGCCCCAGTGGTGGGAGCAATTTAGGGACACACCTCGCCGCAGGTCTCGGAGGCGGAGTGGCTGTTCTCCTCGGAGGTGCGTCTTCATCATCACTGTCCAAGCTATAATATACGACACGCTGACCTCCTATACCTCACAGCGTACGGATACTACCATTTCTCAGGCGCAAAAACCGCCGTCGACTCCGCCAAGTCCGCACACGCCTACTTCCAACAAACCAAAGCCTCCATCGCCCAAAACGCCCCCAAAAACCCAAACGAAGTCCTCCAATGGCTACGCTCCGTCGCAAAGTCATACGCAGGCGTCGTACCCGGTGCCTCGTCGTACGTCGACTCCACCTTTGACTCGCTCGACGAGTTGCACGATACGCACGGGGAGGAACTGGAGAAGATTCTGCAGGGGGCGTATGATGACGTCAAGGCGATATTGAAGGATGTGAAGGAGAATGAACAGGTCGATGCGAAGACGGCGGGGAGGCTTGTTAGTGTGCTTGGCAAGCGCGTGGGGGAGATGAATGAGTTGGGGAAGAAGGCGGGGAGCGATGTTTTTGCGAAGTTGGAGGAGAAGTTTCCGGAGGCTGCGAAGAGTATTGGGTCGTCTTACGCCGATTTGAAGGGGCTGGCGCAGCGTGGTGGGCCTGAGGCGAAGAAGCTCGCGGAAGACTCGATTGCGCAGATTCAGGATATATTGAAGACGGGCGTGAAGGGAGCCAACCCACAGGAGGCGTGGAACAAGGCTCGAGATCTCGTACAGGAGAAATCGCAGAAACTGAAGGAGTTGGTGTGGGACAAGGCGGCGGAGGAGGCGAAGGAGAACCCTGAGGTTGTGAAGTTGTTGAAGGAGAATCGGGAGACGTTTGTTAAGGAGGGGGTTAGTGTGGCGTCGTTGAGGGAGGTGCTTGAGAGGGTGGGGGAG
>JAXQGN010000591.1:0-16821 GCA_037039805.1 Irpex sp. M6601 | reverse complement strand
ACTAAATCATTGTTCATAACTACTCTGTTTATATCACGTTAAACTGTTAGTGAATAGTACCGGGAATGCAGACTTACAGAAGGATCAACACCTGGCTCCAAGGAGGATGTCTCTTCACTAGGACCTGACATGGACGTGGGAGGGCTAGGTAGGAGTAGTGGCGGTTGTGGCGCACAGATGGGGTAGGAAGTGGACAGAAGAGTGTGTTGTTAAAGAGTAATGATGGATGATGCAGAGAGCTTTATAGATACATGAGCACAAGTAATGTTAGCAAGGAGCATATTGGCACACACCTTTGACGCAGGCCGTAAGTCTGAAGATCCGGCGGCAGGGGACGAGTGATACTTATACCTCGCTCCCACCCGTCGACCTTCGAGCGCCCTCCTTGCGATGGACCACCACGGAATTCGAGAAGATCATATGGACACAGCGAGGACGTGGGCTGTGTCTGCTGACAGTTTGCCGCCGGTACCTGGAAGTCGCGAGGCGATCGCGCGCAGCTCCGTAACATGTTCGGGTTTCGCTCGTGTCGTATTAGTTGTTCTATTGTAATCGAACGTCGTCAAATACATCCGAGATTGAGAAACTACCAGTACTTGCCTCAGACGAGACCAATACCTGCTCGAATGAAGGCAAGACAGCCATTCGCGATACATATCAGCGCAGGCGCGGACGACGTCTGACGTGAACGCTCGCGAAGCTGTCAGTGGAAGATAGAAGGCCTGCGGACACACGTCAGTGGTCCATTAAACTCTAATACAAGGAAGGCGCGACGAACGTTGTACCCGGTGCAGTGCCCTGCATCGTAGACGACAATATGCGCCTCCCTACGAACTCTCGAATCTTGACAGTACCGGCATGGCCATTACCACCTTCAGGAAGGTGCACAGCAGGCTGCGTCGCTGACGCTCACGTAGTTGAAATCTGTCGATCGAGAGGAGGCTGCGGGACGACGGAGATGAAGGCGGAAGGATTAATCGACAACGCATCTGGGCGAGGCGGAAACAACGAGGGTTCATCTGACTATGACTGCGATCATGTTAGTAGAAGTAGGAGGCACTTGGCAGTCGGATACTCACTGCCTCGAGAGACAAGCATGCTTAAATGGTGTCCATATAAGCGTGGAGGCTGTGAGCATAGGATGAGACGTGTAGTTGGCTTCTATGGTATGCGGAAAGACTTACGTATAGGGATATATGCGACACCGCCACAACTGAGCGATGCGAGGATATGTGCACCGCAAGCCATGTCATCGTCTCTATCACCGGGGCGATGAAGGTACTGCCTACATACAACCGGGGTGCGATCGAGAGAGGAGGGGTTCAAGGGTGAGCTGCGTCGAAGGGACCGTGAGAGAGGGGGTGATACGCACTATCTTGCGGCGGTCTCACGCGAGAGTGAGAGCGTAGTGCAGCAATGCGTTGATTTGGGACGAGTACTGGGTGAGGCGAAGGTCGCGACGACAGTCTACGTCAACGCCAGGTCACATTTCGGTAGAAGAGCTACGTACCTCATGAAACACGAACTGTGCAAACGCGCATGCGTGCGTCGGAGACTTCACGCGGTCGATTTTGGTCCACCGCGTGAAGGACTCTATCCTTCAGGGATCCGTAGCGACACTGTCGCATGAGTCGTTAGCGTTGAGCGAGTGAGAAGGGTGGCGTCTCACCGGAAGACGTCTCGAATGAGGTCGTGGATATTCGAGAACGGACAACCGATTTGCAAGCCCGAGGCTAGGTGGCAATGTCTCTGCGGCGTACGAAGATCAACGATTCAAACTCTCACAGATGAGGACTGCATGTGTACTCACCGAACATCGCCTTCTCTAACAGCCAGCGACCGCCAAAATCCCGTATAACTGCGCACGTTCGTTTAGCGGTGGCTTGACGATGGGTTGTATGCGCGACGCGTGAGCGAATAGCGAGGGTGTGGTTGAGTAAACGAGGACCACCCGATTGTCCCATGGTATTGTTCGTGGAAATTGTCAGTGAAGAGTTGGCGTGCTTGACAGCCTAGACTACGGTCGACGATCGGGCATTTCACACAACGCTACGGTGGTTCGTGTGCGGCTGTATGGGTGATTTGTAAGCCCAAGGCCGGGGTGTGGTTGAGTAGACGAGGGGGATCCGGTGGACGTGTGCCGGTCGTGGAGATGGTGGGTGGCCGGGTGTGCGTCAGGGGCGTAAATCGGATGAGCGAGGCATCACTCAGGACATCTCAGACGAAAGATGGAGGTGAATGAGGTGGAAGACGAGTCGTGATTAGTGGCGAAGAGGCCTAGAAGGGTTACATACGGTACAAGGTGTCTCTATTGCAGTCTGTTGAGCTAGTCGTCGTATATCTCGTACGTGTCCCGTCGACGAGAGGCAAGTCACCTCTCTATGCACGACTGCGTGCATCGGTGACCACTATATACCCACTAGACACACTGCGTCAGATAGTGGTACGGATCTCAACAGCGTAGAACGCACCTTAACCATCTATCGAATCTCAGTACTCCAGTTTAAGCTCGATTAATTCCTGCTGGACGCGAAGGCAACGAGGATTCCCGTATTTCGCCGAGGTATTTTGAGTTAGCATACAAGTTGGTTCTCATAGCGAGTTGCTTGCAACGAGGAGTAACGAACGAGTGGAATAGAGGCGAGCGAAAGGTCGGAGAGGAGAGGCACATCTCAGACTCGGCATGCGTGACCTTCATAGTCAGGACAGTCGTTCAATGAGTACACGGACGTCAGATTATGAAACATAGACGTACCAGCTAACAGTCCCAACTTTCACACCCCTTGATCGATCTCCAGGCTTGCAGACCTCGGTCCTCAGGTGCGTATTCCAAGCTTCATTGAATAGCACGTATTGAGCTTTTTTCATGCTTGCAAGCACGGGGGCGGTGAGTTTCACCAATGAACGGCTACAGATGGGGACGGAGAGCGCGGATGCCAGTGAGCGAAGTTGAGTCGTCGGCGGGCTGAGGGAGCCAGTCGTCGCGTGGTCATAGCAGGCAGTTCAAACTTTAGATAAGTGACAGGTAGATAAGCAGCAGCTTGCTAAACGGGCTTGCGTTTGTCAAGGTCGTCGTGGTGAGCGGTGAGAACGAGAAAGACCAGGAGAGACCCGAGAGACGAACCAGATCGCTGTTTGCCGGTCCCAAGGCGCCTATGTAAGGTGGCCCTCTCTTCTCCTTCCCACCGACGGACCCCATGAGCACGGTGTGAGAGAGCGACTACGAGCGTGGTTTATCGTGGGACTTTCTACTCGTCGTCGCTCGCAACTCGTGCTCTGTCTGTTCCCACCCACAAGCTCTGCTCGTTCCGTGGCATGCTGCCAACTCCCCGCACGACGTCGACTGCAAGTTGGATTCATAAACAAGCAACGAATGGCATTACGGATGAGGTGAGTAGGAGGATACTTAACGCTATGCGTGGCATCTTGGCTGATCACACACGTCACTGCTACCAACAGTCCGTCGGACTCTGCGTCGCACGCGCTCTCGCCGACCGCTATATCGTGATCATACGTTCGTCCCAGTACACGCGAGCTAAGAACGCTGCCAACACTACCTATCAACTTGGATGCCATAGTTCGCTCACGTACCACGGGCTCAAAAGCGCAATATCAACTTCTCGTCTCGGAGGCGGGTTGTCGCTGCGGATCGTACTTGGGTTTGGACCGGTCCTGCATACGGTACGTGCTATGCATCTCGTCTTGACATTTCGATCATTGACGACGATGCGTTGTGAATAGTTCGATAGTGCGGTGTAGCCCATGACGCCTGGGTCCGTATGTTTAGGTGCGCATCGTTCTACCTGTACGTCCTCAACTTAACAGAGATCCTGCAGGGCGATATTCTAGCTCGTTGTGTAGACATTGCTCCTGCACTGCTCTACCTATAAGCTTTTGCTCGGAGCGCAACCGCACGACAAGACCCAATGCGTAACGAGAGTAACCCAGGTCAGCTCTCACGCCGACTACTTCGAGGTAAGTGCGTTGGTTCTTATGCGATCATGGTATCTTGCTCATCATTCCCCGACTATCCTCAGACGTTCAGTAACCTTGAGCTCACTTTCAAGACATCGAGTCAGCGAGACTATACTCCCATGTGAACGCATCTGCTGATGCAACGATCGCAGCTTCCATCGATCTCTACACGAGAGAACTTACCGGTGGTGAGCAGCGTACCGTATTCACACGTAGCTCTCGCTGACCATTGCCCTTTCATATGCTCTGCCCATAGTCATTTTGGTATCGCTTCCCCCGAGGCTGTCCCCGCTGCCAAATCAGCTCGACTGTCCCCAAACTCGCCACGGCCCTCGCCATCGTCCTCCCCCATTTCAACCATCGTCGTCGCCACGTTGCCCACCCTCTGTGACAATTTGTAGCAGCAAGCAGCGAGCTGTCAATACCTGGGCCCTGGTGGGACAATTTGTCGCCGTTCCGATGAAAGCATACATAACACGACGGGGTCAAGGTTCGTCCCAGATTTCTATACGTCCTTTTACGACACTGACACCGCACTAACAGCTCTTCACGGACACATCCTGGGCTGTTATCTACTAGTCGGGTACACGCCGCGTTGCCTACCGTCTGCAACCCTCCGTACGGGAAATACCCGAACGAATGGCTCGGACTCTCAGCCCGGTGCCCTTGTATCTCAGTTCGACCATACCCTCGATGTCCTCTACATCGACGGCTTCAACGCCTTTAATATTCATCTAGCCCGGGATTCCGTCGCGAAGACAACTCTGGCAGCTATGTGTGTTTCTCCAGCTGAGCACGTCGGGGGACACGGCTGTCAAGATGCATTCTATCCGAAGACGTCGGAAGAAATCAAGCTTTAACGTCGCTGGTCAGGAGCTCGAAGTCGCGCCCAATTGTACGCAGTCGCACCATACCAGCTTGTCCCGAAGTCGTGTTCGCCCAGGGTTCTCAGGAGTCTCGCTGTCGCCTCTGCTCGCAAATTACTAGTGGACACGTCGTCTGGAACTGTTAGGCCGTCGAAACCTCTGACTATCGGATTTCCGCGTCTCAGGCTATACTCGCGTCACTGGTCTCAACCTGCTTTCTGGTTTCCGTTCTCGTTTGATTGTTGGGCAACATTGTAGTCCTTGACACAGGTGCTTCCGGCTGTGTGCGCAGGTGCCCTCCTTGGTTCCACGTTATCGGCATCTTTCCGCCGCCGCGAACATGTTTCATTCGAATGACGGTCGATTACACCATTTCTACTACCTCTGCCCTCGCTGTTCAGCCTGCACCTCGTCACAACTCAAGTTTCGCGCTGAGGCTCTCCGACTGTCCAATTATATGTATTATGAACGCTCGAGCATGCATGATCCCGGGCCCATGCAATCAGTTGACAAGGGGCCTCTTTCCCGTGGATACGGAGATACCAGCAAGCTTGGTATTTGGCGACGTGAAGGAACGCGGATACCATTTTGTGACTGAAACTGTGAGCAGTTGTCGTTTCGCAACTACCGAAGCCAACTTATTCTGAGTCTATCATAGCAAAGTCGTGCCTTTGCCCAAGTCCTCCGATTGTCGACGCGGTATGAAGTAGTCATGCTCGGGCACCTCTGCCTGTCCCATCTGAAGAAACAGAGCTCTAGACTACCCACTCTCGTACACATCTTCGACCGGAGCCCTTTGCGCTACTCAGACAAACCAGCGAATCGACTCAGGCTGTCAGGAATAGGTGGAAGGTCACTATGTTAGACGGCTGGAGATGTGTTCTGATATTCGGCCCCTTGCATATCGTGTTTGCCTATGCACTCATGCCCAGCTCGTGCTGTGCTACGCGATGGTTGAGCGAAAGGCTGGCCGGTACTTTCCACCATGTACCCCTCCGCCTTGTGCTACCTCCCACGTCTTGGAGGGTTTGCCTATATGTTCAGCTAAGTATCCGAACCCTCTACTTCGCACGGATTTGCACGGGCCTGTTTACCTGTGTCGCAACTATCACGAGTAGGATCACTGGTAATCAGCTGGTGAGTACCATGTCATTGTGAGCTCAGCGACAGGCTACAGCTTTGTCATGTTGGCTCTATGTTGATGGTTTGTAGAATCATTCATTGCTCCGATGATTGTGTATATTGAATAATAGCTGGCAAACAAACAGCGAGCACACCAAGTGCCCATGAAAGTGTTATGAACAGACCACATGAGATCTACAATAATGAGAACCAGGGTGATGACAAACCAAAGGGCATACAGCAGGGACGAACCAACAAGTACAATATAAGTGAGGGGCATAGAAGACCATCAGACCACTTGGAGCTGGAATACAAGTACAGGACGAGACCAGAACACCAACCATCGAGAGAGTGCTGGGAATGAATCTGAGAGCATAAGAGAGACACAAATCAACAAGTATGATATGACATGAGACAGAGAACACAGAAGACCATCAGAGACCTTTCAGGATACATGCACAAGACAGAGGCTGTGAAGAGAACATCACAATCCAAAATGGATAAATGGGATCCAACAGACGAAATTGTTCACCCCATACTTCTCGCGCAACACCTTTGTCGCTTCATGCAGTGCGTACGCCGGCTGCAACTCTCCTCCTGCATGAACTTGTTCCATCATCACCTCATAGAACCGTGCCATCGCAACTGGTGCACTGTCATCATAGATTGACCACATTGTACCAATGACACTCTTGTACCCAATGTTGAGCATTCCGGCAGCAAGGTGGACAGCCTCTTCCACAAGCTTCTCATCTCCAGTGGCAGTTTGGCAAGCTGAGAGGACTGCAAGGTCAGCATTTGGAAGGTGTTTTGACATGAGGGTCCCAAGGGTAAGCTTCTTGTCGTAGAGTGCAAATGAGCTGTTGATGGGATTGTTCTGATCCTGCATTCCATGACAGGCAAGATGTACCCAGTTATGAGTGGTCATGGCTGCCAGGACTGAGTCAACTGTTCCATCTGTATCTTCTAAGACCTGTGTTGACTCTCCAGTGAGCGACATGACAATCCCTGCTTCTGTTGTTGTCCCAGGAATAGCGCTGCAGTCTGGTGTGGCTGGCTGTGAGACTACAAGAACATGAGGGGTCTCATGCACTGAATCTGGCTGGGCTTGAACTTTAAGGAGTGCTTCAAGCGTGGGAGTGTAAGAGGATACCGCAAAGTCCATGACAGTTTCAGACAGGGTACTATTGGCACGGTAGATGCCAGCAGCATGGAGGGGTAGGAAGGCAAGAGGACCAGTAGGACACCAAGTAATGTGTGGAAGTTTCCTTGTCTCCAGGATTGGCTGAGAGCAGATTCACATTCAGATACCATCACTGTAGGATAACAAAGCAACACGTACTCACCAGTGTGTGTACAAAATCAACAACAGGTTTGATCACCATATCCCATAGATCAGCAAGGATTTTAAACATTGGGTCACTGTGCTTTTTGCCGTCTCCAGGTCGATATGCCCCTCTATCAAGATTCTCACTCCATTGATTGGAACTATCACGAAAACGGCCACGAAGGTTTCTTGTGGTAAGTATAGACCAAAGATCTCTTCTGAGCTTTGCAGCATGCTCAAAAGTGAGTAGCGTTAGGGGAATGTGCTTGATCTTGACCTCTGCTGAATCGTGAAGAATGAGAGCATCACAGCGTGACTCATGCATATTGATGAGCACTACTGGTCCAGATTTGCATGCACCAGCAAGTTGAGGTAAGGTCTTGGGATGTAAAAAACTTTCAAAGCCCTCAAGCTTCCTGATCTGCTTGAGGAGCTTTTCATACTCATCAGCATATCCATGAGAGCTTTTGGCCTGCATGTCATAAGAAAGCTGTGAGGAGGGATTGGAATAGGTAGTGGACAATAGCTGTGCTTTGATATTGGAGGAGGAAGTAGCAGCCTGCTGTAGAGCTTGAGAGACATATTGAAGTCGATTGGCAAGCTGAGGGTGGGAGCGGTGCAGATCATCCAGTGGAGTGCGTAGTTGAAGGATTTGAGACCAGACAAGTGTGCGTCCACTCTCTATCCACTCAATGGCTGTTTTAAACTCTCCAGCATCAATGGCAGCTGCAACTGCTCTAGCAACAGTTTGGCCATAGGTTGGCAGTTCTTTGGCAGAGTATCGATCATGGACACCATTTCCTAACCAAAGGCATTGTGACATCAGGCTAAGCTGAAGTTCATATGCCTCAAGCAGGGAAATTTCGGGCAAAGTGTCCAGCAGGGAAGAGTATGTGGAGAGCAAGTCTGTATATTGACCTGCTGCACGATGTTGCTCTTGAGGAGGGGAAAATGGATGTTGCATAGCCATAGAGAATTGCTGCAATGCTTGTGTAAAATCTTGAGGCTGAGCATGAGGTGACTCTGCGCGTGTTTGAAAAAGGGTACCGAGAAGCCGAAGTTGTGATGCTTGCTCTGGATGGTCCACCGGCAAATGATGAACAGCCTGTGTGCTGTGTTTGATGGCCTCCGATAAATCAGAAGCATTGCCTGTCTTCTCAAAGTGTACACAAAGCGAGTTGGCAAGATTGTATAACTGTGAAGATTTGTCAGAGTGCTCATCTGGAGTAAGTTCCACAGCCCGTGAATAGGCTGCAATTGCCCTGTTCAAATCTTCCACATCATCTGATTGCTCATACAGTGTGTGTAGCTTGGCTCCAAGATTGTTCAGCCGCGAGGCCTTGTCAGGGTGGCTATTTGGAGTCAGATCCACAGCCTGAGACTGGCAAGTGATTGCTCTAGTCAGATCCTGGACCTGTCCGCTGTGTTCAAATCTTGTTCCCAGAGAGTTGGCCAGGTTATTGAGACATGTAGGTTTGGCTGGGTGACCATCAGGAGTGAGCTCCAGAGCATGCTCAGAGCACCCAACAGCTCTCTGTAAGTCCTCCAAGTTTGCCAGCCTCTCAAACCTTTCCAAAAGCTTATTTCCAAAGTTGTTGATCCAAATATGCTTGTCTGGGTGGGAGTCAGGAGTGAGCCTCACTGCATGAGACTGCAAAGCAATGGACTGCTCAAGATCCTCAATGTTCCCCTCCAATTCGAAGCGCTGCCACAATGAGTTACCGAGATTGTTGAGCCAAGAGGGCTTATCTGGGTGATCATCAGGTGTGAAATCAACAGCATGACTCTTGAGGGTGATTGACTTGTCCAAATATTCAGACAGTCCTGTATGCTCGAACTGTAGACACAGAGAAACACCAAGGTTGTTCAGCATTACTGGCTTGTCCTCATAACCATCTGGTGTAAGACTCAGTGCATGAGTCTCCAGTGAGATAGCTTCCTTCAGATCCTCAGGGTTTCCTGCTAGCCGAAACTGGGCCTTGATAGAGACTGCAAGGTTGGCCAGTCTGGAGGGCTTGTCTGGTGAGTCCTCAGGTGTGAGTGCATTCACAACCTGCTCAATGGCGATGCACTCTTCCAGGTCAGAGTGGTTTCCCAATTGCTTAAATCGGGTGTGAAGTGCCACAGCAAAGTTGATGAGGATAGCCAGCTGCTGTGGATCATCATCTGGAGTGACTTCTACAGCCTGGCGGTAGCATGACACATACAGCTCCAAAGCATCTAAGTTGCTTTGAGCAAGGTACTGTTCCCGAGCCTGATCCCCCTGGTGGCGAAGAGCAGCATGAGGGGAAGGATTGTCAAATGTATTGAACAATGCGGCAAGCAATTGCTGGATACACAAGGGAGCCATCAGTCATAGGCAATTGCAACGCAAACAATGGAGACTTACGGAAGGATCAACACCTGGCACCAAGGAGGATGCTTCTTCACTAGGACCTGACATGAACATGGGAGGGCTGGATGGGAGCAGTGACAGTGGTGGCGTACGGATAGGGATGGATATTGAATGCGGGGTGCAAGTGTGTGGTTGATGAAGAGTAGTGATAGGCGATACAGAAAGCTGTATACATACATCAGCACATTAGACGGTAGCAACGGGTATATTGTTACACACCTTTGACGCAGGCCGTAAGTCTGAAGATCCGCCGGCAGGAGACAAGCGATACTTATACCTCGCTCTCACCCGTCGATTTTCGAGCGCCCTCCTTGCGATGGACACCACGGAATTCGAGAAGACCGCTGTATGAACACAGCAAGGATGTGGGCTGTGTCTCCTGACAGTTTGCCGCCGGTACCTGGAAGTCGCGAGGCGATCGCGCGCAGCTTCGTAAAATGAACAGGCCAGTTCGCATTTGTTCATGTATTGTGGACTGTTCTATCCTAGTCCAACGTCGTCGAGCACACTCTAGAGTGAGAAATTATGAGTACTTACCTGAAAATATGACGATCGGCGCTTGTCTGGTAGGTAAGACTGGCGACGTCGCCAAAGGTGACGAAGGCTGCGCAGCGCTCGCGAAGCTGCCAGTGGAAGAGAGAAGGCCTGCGAACACACGCGTCAGTAGTCTATTAAACCCTAATACAAGGAAGGCGCGACGAACCTTGTACCCGGTGCAGTGCCCTGCATCGACAGACGACGTTAGGCTGCCTCCCTACAAGCTCTCGATAGAATACGCATTTCCCTTCTACAGGGAGCGGCACAGCCGACTGCGTTTACGGACGCTCGCGTATACGGAAGCTGTCGATCGAGAAAGGGCTGCGGGACGACGAAGATGAAGGCGCTAGGATTGATGCATCTGGGCGAGGTGGAAACAACGAGGCTTCAGATGACTATGACTGCGATCACGTCAGTAGAGGTAGGAAGTACTTGGGAATAGAACACTCACTGCCTCGGGATGTATGCGTAAACGGTGTCCATATAAGCGTCGAGGCTGTGAGCATAGGGTTCAAGTTATAACTGCTTCGCGAAGTCGGTACATGGAAAGACTTGCAGATACGTATAGCATTGCCACAACTGCGCGATACGTGTCTATATGTAGCAATCCCGCGTAGTCGTATCGGATATGAACGCGATGGTGGTGAAGCGTGCGACCGAATCATGACTTGAAAACCGACGCGAGGGAGCAACGTCCGGTAGTCCAGGACGGTAGCACCCGTGAGTGAGCCTCGCGACGATTCGGTGAGTACTTAGTGAGGTGGACGCTGTGATACTGCTACACGGCACATGTCAGCGTCGAGAGCATATCAGTGGAAGTGGTACGTACCGAGTCGAACATGAACTGCGTGTACGCGCACGCGTGCGTCGGGCATCCGTCGCGGTCGATTTGGTCCACCACGGGAGTTGTTGTAGCCTTCGAGAATCCGTAGCGATACTCTTGCATGGGTCGTCAGCGTCGAGCGAGTGCGAAGGGTGGCGAAGACGTCTCGAACGAGGTCCAAGTCGTAGGCCCCTCATCATGTCGATGCGCTCAATCGAGAACGGCCAAGCCCGAGGGTAGGTGAATGGGTGCCTGCAAAGTACGACGATCATCAGTAGGAACTGTCACGGATGTGGACTGTATGCAAACCCACCGAATATCACCTTCTTTGCAGCCAGCAGCCACCAAAATCCCGTATAACTGCTCACGTTCGTAGTTCGTTTAGCGGTGATTGGCGATGGGTTCTTTGCGGTTGTATGCGCAACGCGTGAGCGTAGGACGACGGTTTGGTTGAGTAAATGAAGAGAATGCGACGATCCCGTAGTATTGGTCGTTGAGATGGTCCGTGACGAGTTGGCGTACTTGAACGGCGTCGACGACGGTTGACGTGTCGTATAACGCTACGGTGGTTCGTGTGCGGCATCATGCGTGATTTGTAAGCCCAAGACCGGGGTGTGGTCGGGTGAACGAGGGGGATACGATGGACATGGACCGGTCGTTAAGATGGTGAAGGGCCGGATGTGCTCCAGGAACCTGAATCCGATGAGCGGGGTATCACTCAGGGCAGTTCAGACGGAAGAAGCGGTCGAATGAGGTACAAGACGAGTCGAGATTAGTAGCGAAGAGGCCTAGGAGGGTTACATACAGTACAAGGTGTCTCTACGACTACGACAGTCCGTTGAGCTAGTCGTCTTATGTCTCGCACGAGTCTCGTCGACCAGAGGCAGGCAACGTCTCTATGCACGACGGCGTGCATCGGTGTCCACTATATACCCACTGTACACACTGCGTCAGACAGTGGTACGGATCTGACTAGCATGGGACGCACCTTAACTATCTCTCTAATCTCGATACCCCAATGTGAGCTCGATTGGGTCCAGCTCGACGTCAAGGCAACGAGTAATCCCGCGGTACATCGAGTTACTTTGAATAAGGATACGGGTCGGTTCTCACAGAGAGAAGCTTGCAACGAGGAGTAACGAGCGAGTGTCATGGAGGCTAGCGAATGGTTGGAGAGGGGGCACATCACGGACTTGGCTGGTGTGAGCGACGGACTCTAGCATGTGCGACCTTATAGTCAGAACAGACATTCGCTAAATAAGTACAGGAATATCAGACATTGGATGTCAACGTACCGTTCAGTAGTCCCAGCTCTCACACTCCTCGGTCGACCTGCAGGTTCGAAGACCTCGGTCCTTAGGTGCGTGTTCTAAACTTCATTGAGTGGCACGTATCCGAGCTTTATTTATGTTTTCAAGCATTGGGGCGGTGATTGTCCTGATGATGCGCTACACAATAGTTTGGATCGGGTTGAGTGACAATGAGAACGCGGATGAGCGAAGACGGGGGGGTCGATGGAGCAACAGCGTTCAGGCCGTCGCGTGGTCATAGCGGGCAGCTCAAACTTCAGAGAAGTGGCAGGTAGGCAAACAGCGGTTTGGTGAACGGACTCGGGTTCATCGAGGTCGTCGTGGTGAGCAGTGAGAACGAGAGAGACCAGGAGAGACCCGAAACACGAACCACTGGTAGATCGCTGTTTGCCGGTCCCAAGGCGCCCACGTAAGGTGGCCCTCTCTTCTCCTTCCCACCGACTGGCCACATGAGCACGGCGTGAGAGAGCGACAACGAGCGTGGTCTGCAACGGGATTTTCTACTCGTTGTCGCTCTCAACTCGTGCTCTGTCTGTCTCTCGCTCAACGTCTCCTCTGCTCGTTCCTTATCCTGCTGGCACATCACCGAGCGACGTCGACTGCAAGTCGGATTCAAGGACAGGCAGCGAATGGGGTTATGCACGTGGTTAGTGGTGGGAGCCAAAAGCTATGCGTGATATCTTCATAACTGACTACGCACGTTACAGTGAGACCGTCGCCAGTAGTACACATGTCGACCTCTGCGTCGCACGTTAGCGTTGCTCACCCTCGCCGACCTCGATACTGTGACCATGCGCCGTCCCAACAAACCCGCGCAAAGACTGTTGCAAATACCACCTATCAAAGCAGCTCGCTCACGCACTACGGCTGACTCTCGTTGATGAGCGTGGGCGACGAGCTCAAGAGCGCGACACCAACTTGTTGTCTCAGAGACGGATTACAGCTGCAAATTATATGGCCGTGGATGCGAGCTGCACACGGTACGCACCATGCATCTCGGTTCAACATTCTGATCACTGACCATGAAGCGTTGTGATCAGTTCGATAGTGCGGTGGGCCCATCATGCCTGGATTCGTAGGTCTATGGCTATCGTTCTACCTGTACGTCTTTACAGCCATTCTGCAGGGGAATTATTCTAATTCATTGTGTAGACATTGCTCCTGCACTGCTCTACATATAAGCTTTCGTTCGGAGCGCAACCGCACGACAATGCCCAACGTGCAGAGAGTATGACGGGTCAGCTCTCACGCTGACTACTTCGAGGTAAGTATGTTGGTTCTTATGCGATCATGCTGCCTTGCTCATCATTCCCCGACTATCCTCAGGCGGTCACTGGCAGTACCCTTGAGCTCAATTTCAAGACATCGAGTGAGCGAGAGTGTACTCCCCGTGTGAATGCATCTGCTGACGCGACACTCGCAGTTCTCATCGCGCGCGACTCGAGAGAACTTACGGGCGGCGAACCATGTACCGTATCAGCACGCAGCTCCTTCTGACCGTTACCTTTCATATTCTCTGCCCATAGTCACTCTGGTATCGTTTTCCTCGAGGCTGTACTCGCCGCCAGATTAGCTCAACGGAGCTTAGATTCGCCACGGCCCTCGTCATCGTCCTCCCCGCTTCGACCAATCCATCGTATTCGCCATATTCCTACTTTCTATGGTGATTCTGCAGAGGCATGCCGCGGACTGGCAACCCAAACTCGTCATCTGCGTTCTAGCCAGGGTAGACATGATACGACAACATCAAGGTTCGTCCCAGATTTCTATATGGCCTTTTACGACACTGACACCGCGACATCAGCTCTTCAGGGACACGTCCTGGGCCGTTATCGCGTTATCTGTCAGTTGGATATAAGTACGCCGCGTTGCCTACCGTCTGCAACCTTCCGTACTCGAAACACTCAAGCAACTCACTCGGATACTCAGCCTGGTACCCTCGATAGCACTCTCGATGGCCCTCTACCTATCTAGTGCCACGCTGACTGAGCTGTGTAATGCCTTTGACACCCACCAAACCTGGGTTCTAGGTTCCGTCACGGTGATACCTCTGCCCACTACGTCGCTCCAGCTGAGCTCGTCGGGGGAGGATGGTTGTCAAGGTGCATTCTGCCTGAGGATGTCGGGAGAAAACGAGCTTCAACGTCGCTGTGCGGCAATTCGGGGGCGCTACGAAGTCACACCTCACTGGCTCGTCCCGAAGTCGTCTTCGTCCAGCGTGCTCGGGAGCCTCGTTGTTGCCTCTGCTCGCAAGATACAAGTCAACGCGTCGCTTGGACATAAGCTCACCGTCGACAACTTACATCTGGCTATCAAGCTTCCGCGTCTCATGCCATATTCGCGTCACTGGCTTTCGCTGCAGGTCCGCGAGCGTAATCTCGACGGACGCATCGATCTTCTGGCGATGTCCACAGCCTTCAAATGACACTGACACTGATGGACAAGCTGAACACGCTAACGTGATGGACACGGACGTATTGATGCTCAAGTACCTTCCGTAGTAGGCTTCGATCGAGGATTTGTTGTAGGTGCGCATTCATCACTCACGACTAGGGGCAAATATCCCATGTGATACTGAATATGATAAAATTACTGTGACTTTCAGTAAGCTACAGATGCCCACCGCCCTTAGTCCTCAGTGCCGGTGCATAACATCAATTTTGTATACAAGACTACTGAGCCAGACGCATGATTTTCCCCATGAAACGGCAACTTACTTTCACCGCAGTGTGTCCTAAAGCTACGTGGGATCATCGAGTTTCCCAGCGTGACCAGCTGAGCATAGCGCGATAGCTGGGCTGGTAGAAAGATACTGAATAGGCAGCGCAGAAGAGTGCGTGAGGAGCAGTCGTGGTCGTGGTCGCAGTCCAACAGGGCTCGGCGGCTTTATGCGAGCGCGTCATAGGCACCCAGCTTCTCTCTTGCAACCACCTCTAGCTCAATGCCCATGCTTGAATTGAACGTTGCCGGCTCATCTCACCACAACTCTGCCGCGGCTAAACAGGGTGGTATCCTATTGTAGCAGCTAGTCGATTGCAGCACAAAGCTTGTCGACCCCGGCTTGTAGGCCACAACGATGACGACGACGTCGTTCAACATCTGCCCGTTCCGGCCTCATGCGCACGCCGTGTAGAGGTATAGTGGCCCTGTTGATGGAGTGACTGAGCCTTGTGCATCTGGGGGATGTGAGGTGTGTCGTTATTCTCATCGACGTCGGCGTTCACGCTCATATCCGTGCAGTTATTACCGGGTTTTACTCTCCCACTTCCGACAAATCAAAATTTTGTGGACTCGTGCAACATTGTAGTCCTTGACACAGGTGCTTCCGGCTGAGTGCGTAGGTGCCCTCCTTGGTTCTACGTTATCGGCATCTTTCCATCGCCGCAAACATGCTTCATTTGAATGACGGTCGATTACACCATTTCCACTCGCTCTGCCCTCGCCATTCAATCTGCGCCTTGTAACGATTGATCAGGTCTTGCCCTGAGACTGTCCGGCTGTCCAATGACATGCATGCATTACAAATGCTCGAGCGTGCATGAACCGGGGCCCATGCAATCGGTCGACAAGGGAGCCTCTGTCAAGATTCCTGTTGTCTCGACAGCACTGGCAAGCTTGGAGCTCGGCGATGCAATCAAGATTCAACACGAATAAAATTTTGTGACCAAAACCGTGAGCAGTTGTTGTTTCGTGACTACCGACGCCAACTTAATTTGAGTCTATCATAGCAAAGTTGCGCCTTCGCCCAAGTCCTCTGCTTGTCGACGTGGCATGAAGTAGTCACACCCCGAGCACCTTAAGTACTGTGGTACATGTGTGTTCATGTTATACATCTCTGCCTGTCCCGTCTGAAGAAACGGGGCTCTAGACTACCCACTCTCGTACGCATCTTTGACCAACCTGAGAGCCCTTTGTGCTACTCGGACAAACGAGCGGATCGACTGAGGCTGTTCGGAATAGGTGGAAGGTTACTATCTTAAACGGCTGGAGGTGTGTTCTGATATTCGGTTCGTTGCATATTGTGTTTGCTTATGCACTCACTTGTGGGAGTGTGGCCATCAAGTGGCAGGTAATGATTTCTGAGTGTCTTTTTGCTAAATATCTCCTGAAATACTGCAGCTACTGACATTTGGAGCTCATATTTGGAATCCTGAGCAAAATCCGGTCCAGAAATCATATTTTCATTTTTCACACTTGCACATAACTGTGTCATGTGACAACATCTGGAAACAGCAAAATAAGCGCCAAAAGAAGCGGTGAGTCTATACCACTGCCCTCTTGAGCTATCTGAAAGAAAGCATGTGATCATTGAGCATAACATCCTTTAGGAACCAGTTTATCGACAAAAGTATACGATTTATATGATTTGTCTACTTGATTAAGCTTCAAATTGCTTACTAAACAGTATTGACCAATCTAGCTACCTCAAATATTTTGCTTCCGCTAACTTTGCCTAGATTGGCTAA
>JAXQGN010000590.1:0-14928 GCA_037039805.1 Irpex sp. M6601 | reverse complement strand
GTCCCAAAGTTTTTCGAAGTCCGCCGACCTAAAGGGGAAGGAGCCTCGGCGACTTCCGACGTCTGGGAACGAGACTATGTCACAACGATGGATTGTACACTGTCAGCCTCCGTGAAGTGACAGCCATAGAGAGCAGGTATTGTTTAGTTCAACGGGCAGATTATCTTACAGGCTCACACGCTGGAGAATCGTTTGACGGCGTTGAGACTGGAAAGAGTGCGTTGCTCGTAGATTGAACTTGTTGTTAGCAGTACTAGTACAGGAGGATACTTTGGTTTATGCTATGTTGCATGTATGCGTATGTATGGAACCCATCTAAAAGTCTAGTAGTTGGCTGAAAGGTGGGGAGAGAAACAACAAGCCAGGTATGTGAGTAAAGAAGAGAAAGGAGTAAGAAATAGAGTCCGCCTAGATGTCTCATTATATAATCGTACACCGTCTACCCGTCAGATCCCAAAACAAAAACAAAGAAAATATCACAAGGGCGAACGTCAAGGCCTACGCCAAATCGATATCGGCACAGAGCCTGACCACCTCCTCTTCACACTCCCTGTACTTCCCAATCATCCCTGCATAAAGGTCCACATTCCCGAGCTTAGGCTCAGCAACCAGCTTAAACCTCTCCCCGTCCTCACCGTCGTTCGCCCTCATCTCCTCAAATGTGCCCCTGCCGCCATTCTGCTCTCGCCACCAAGCATACCGCGCCAACTGCGCGCCGCCCTCAGCAGCGCCCTGCGGTCCCGATATGAACACCTTCATACCGAAGACGTCAGCGGCGAGTTGGAGGATGACGGCGTTGTTGGAACCACCACCGCATACGACGAGACGTTGGAGCGGTGGGGACTGTGGTGGGAGGATGGCGTTGATACGGGAGCGGATGGAGAGGAACTGCGATTCGAGGATCGCACGTGGGTGGACTTGGGCGGGGACGGAGGATTCTGGGATGACCTGGACGCCCGATGGTGAGGTGGTATCGAAGAAGAAGTTGCCTTGGACGTTCGGGGGGATGATCTCGGGGAGGGGGAAGTAGAAGCCCAGGGTACCGTCGTTACCGATCGGCGTGGTCTGCACTAGTTCGTTGTACTTTGACCAGTCGGCGGACGCGTACTTGTCTCGTACTTGCTCACGGGCGAGGGCGCCGTTCTTGTAGCAGAGCATGGCGATGTGGGCATCGTAGGTGGTTGGGTGGGAGAGGAGGTGGGAGGTAGTGAAACGTTTGGGTGGTTCTGAGGTTGGGGGGATGGAGAGTAGGAGAGTCGTGGAGGTACCGAGGGAGAGAATGGCATCTCCCGGGGAGGAGAGTGCGACTACGGTCGCCGGGTTGTCGCCCGTAAAGGGTGCGACGAGGCAATCTGTTATCAAGGCGGGTTCCGTTAATCTACGGCTGCCGCAAAAGGAAATTTGCACATACCTGGGTTGAAGCCCCACTTGTGGACCCAGTAGTTGCTGATCTTGCCCAGGACTGTACCGCCTGGAACAGGCTCGGGGCCTATTTTCTGGCGCAGCTCCGGACCGCCACAGATTTCAAGGAGAGCGTCTTCCCACTTGTATGTGAGGACGTTCATAAGGTTCATGCCACTGGCATCGGACACTTCAATCGGTGCGATGGAGCCGATGAACAGAGACGGGAGGAAGGAAGACACAAGGGAGACGCGGGAAGTGGCAGCGTATGTCTCTGGGTATAGACGGCGAAGCTAGCGAGAGCAATAGAGATATGCGCGTAAATATCGGGTGCATTGGGAAGTCAATGATTGACAAGTTTAAAGCTTACTCTGCGGATCTGGTTACCGGTAAACCGTTCGTAGGCACGGCTGCCCGTGATGTCTGTGAGAGCCTGAGGGCCTCCGACGGCGTCTTCAAGTGCGCGGCAGTCGTGGGTGGTGGAAGAATCCTGCCAGATGGGGCAGCGTTGGAAGGTGAATGCGGCGGGTGCGAGCTGGTCGGCGAGACTGTGTTCTGGATTGAGCGTAGAGAGTAGGTGCTCGGCATCGTGCGACCAGTAGACTGAGCCGTGTTGCTGATAATAATGGGTGTCAGCTTGTCTGTAGATCTAAGCGCTTAGATGGGTACGTTACCTGTCCGTCTCCGGAGACAGCCATGATCCGGGCGAGGTCGACGCCTGCAGACTTCATCTTCTGGACGATGAGGTCGATGGCTTCGAGCCACATGCGGACGGGGGAGGTGACTTCGCCATGGTCGGGGCCTCGGATGGCGCCGTTGGTGGTATTGTAGTGTGGGAGTTCGCGGTCAAAGTTGACTGCAGATTCATGTACGACCTCACTATCCTCGGCAATGAGGACGGCCTTGAGGCCTTGTGTGGAGAGGTCAAGGCCGAGGAAGAGAGGAGAATCGTCGTACGCGGACATGGGTGATAGATGTGAGAAGGTGTGTATGGGTGAGTCGTCGAGAGGAGGGCTGCAGGGGATGGACTTTATAGGAGGGGTGAGCCAATCCCGTCGCGTAGAGCTAGCAAGTACCGACCGACCATTACATTTACCCCGCATGGCCTAGACTCTGTCCTCTGGGGATTGCCATTGCCTGGCGGTCCGCGGGAGAAACTTCGGACGACATGCAGCGTTATCAAAATCAATTTCGCAGCCCAGAACGATGCTCTCACACTCACAAGCAGCGTTGAGGCCTTCAGGAACTTGCTAGACCGCACAAAAATTGCAGTGCACTGGACCCGGCGTACGCATCACCAGACAGGCGGATCTGGTGACACAATCGCCTCCAGTAGAAATTTCATGGGGGAATCGTAGAACTGTTTGGGTGTGAATGAGCAGATAAATAGCTAACGATTACGTGCAAAGAAGTCACTGACTCTATCGCATACTTGCAGAACTTAGAAGTTCATTAATAAGAGGTCAAATAGGCGCCAAAGATGAAGCAGATACGGATCAGGGTGCGAAGCGCCGTAAGGCGGGTCAGGCGCATCATCGTCGGCCGACGTGGGATCCGTCGTCTGCAGCCCGCTCGGCAACCCTCTAATCGACCGTGAGTGTCTCTTCGTCGCTGTTGCACACACAATTCTTATGGATTCATGTCTCGTCACAGGCTTGTTACAGGCTCAGACAGGTGTGGTCTGCTTGCGAGTCGTGGACACACCGCATATACCCAGCAACGATACCCACGACGAAACAACTGAATACAGTTTTGCATTGCCAAACGATCTTCCTGTGTCTGGCGTGGTGGAACTCAGCCTCAGTCGTCTGAAAGATCTTTGTTGATCTGATCTGAGCTTACAGGTGCGCGCACTGCTCGTGCACAGCTAGAATACATATACTCAGACGCTCTCGACGCCCACCAGCACAACCGCGATGTCCTCCTCTACCCTTTCGCCCTCCCATCTCTCGCCTTCGCCAATGGCTGCCCCTTCGACGAGTTCACTCGGTCATGCACCTTCCAGCAACTCTCAGTCTCAAGCACCTTCCCAGAACCAGCCAAACGCCGCGGGAAAAGGAAAGACACCGTATACTAATGTTGTTACCCTCCTCGACGGCAACACTGTTCGAGTGCGAATTGAAGAGACTCTCGCCGTGGACGATGTCGTGCGTCAGTTATGCATTAGCGTGAAGATCAAGGATCCCCCGGCGATGTATGCGCTGAGGGACGAGCACGACGAGTTAGTGACGAACGAGAACTTGAGGAAGAAGGTCAAGGCAAAGGTCCCTTTAAAGTGCGTGCAGTTGACAGCTATTCATTTTGATCGTTGTGTTGACAGTTCGGACGGAAAGATTAGGATATTCGACGCCTATCGAGGCTGCGGAGATCTTAGAGAAATTGGTTGCAAGAGATAACAGGCTGGGGATCACCTTGACCCATCTGCGGAAGCTTATACGAGTGCGGGTGAGCAGCACCTTACCACACTCGAGTCGAACAACAGTGGCTGAATGAACATTGTAGGAAGAGCAATTCGCGATCGAGTTCCTGAACCGCGATGGCCTAAGTGAGCTCATCGACATCATCAACAAATATCAAGGAAACATCCTCGCCGTACGCCTCTCCTCTAACTCTTCACCACAGCACATCCTCACTGACCTCCCTCTAGTATGCCCTCACCGCTCTCCAACACCTCATGGAACTCGACCACGGCTGGTCAGACCTAAACGACGCCTTCATCTTCCGCGTCGTCCAAATCCTCTCCTCCGAAACATCCCTTATCAACGTCTGCCGTCCCGCCACCGCCATCCTCAAGAAACTCGTCGAGGCAGACCCGATGTCCGCTCCCGGTGGGTCCGCTATGCCGAGCTCGAGTAAAGGCCCGCCGCAGTCCCCTCCGGGGAGCGTGTATAAGTTTGGGTTCGAGTGCGTGTTTGAGCAGATGAGGAAGGAGAGACGGTTGTTGGAGACTGTTGTGAATAGGCTGGGGAGCGCGGATACTACTATGGCGTTGTATAGGTGAGTAGACTCGGTGTGTTCGTCACTCTCGCGACTTACATAGCTCTTGCGTAGTATGATGTTGATCAATTCGCTACTCGCTCACGCTACGGACGCACGATGGGAAGAATTCATTGGCGAGCTCCAAAGACTCAACGTCCGCAAAGCCGTCATCGTACGTTCTCTCCATCCTCTCTCATCTTCATCCAACCCTCATTGACCTCATTCATCCCATTCAATCCACAGCGCCTCATGTCCTCACACACCATCGAAGACCTCACCTCCTGCATCCTCGACTTCCAAGCCAACATGGTCCGCGTCACCTACCGCCGCAAAACAACCGTCGTCGAACCCGACGCAGAACCCGAACACGCCGCCGCGCTCAACTACGTCTGGGTAAATAGCAAGGTCCGAGAAGAGGTCGACGAAGATGGGGAGGTCGTCAAGTGGAGGATGCTAGGTTGCCAGACGGAGGATTTGGCGGTGGAGTTTGGAGAGGTGGGGGTGTTGGGGCTGGATTGTCTTGTGAGTCGTTTCGCGACTTAGGAGTTCGCATGACTGATGCTTGGTGTAGAAACATTTTGTTGCGCAGGATCCGGATTTCTTTGCCAAGGTTATACAAGAGCAGCTGAGTAGGGCACCGGAACGGCGGTGTCCGATTGTGAAGGCATCGAACGAGGTGGTTGACTTGCTCTCTGAGCATTGGGCAATTTTTGGACCAGGATGTGCGTACTGCATCGCCTGTCATGCATTTCTTTCTCATCTCGTCTCATCTTCCCTCCTCTCATATGCATAGATTCGACATCAACGACCTTCCAGCCCTTCTTCCTCAACTTCAACCGCGTCCACGCCCTCGCGACACACTTCTTCCTGCGGATGTGGAACGAGAGTGGGGCGACGCGCGGGGATTTTCCCCGTGTAGCGGCGCTGGTGCGTAGTCAGGTGAAGGTCGCGTTGAGGAAGGAGAACGTAAGGGCGTGGCATGAGGTAGAGGCTGACTTTAACGAGGTCGAGTATCGCGCGGTAAGAGACCGGCAGATGAGAGAGCTGGAGAAAGAAGACGATGTGATGAGTAAGGGTCCTGTGCGGTACGTAGTCACCTTTTGTCTGTATTCGGTATATGCTGACTGTTGGGTCGGTGATGCAGGAACATGAGGGCGAAGCTGTACAAGGAGTCATTCGAGTTCGTGAGGCAGCAGCGGATACATTGCTTAATGCAGGGCGCATGGTTCATGAACGCGATGCCACTCTCCAACAACGCCTCTCGGGAGACGATTCGGAGGCCTTCAAAGCTGTGGCGGTTCATGCGCCTCGTACGTATCTCCTTATATCAACCGATCTTATCCAAACTCACATATATTGCATATACAGGACAGCAGCATGAAGTACCTCCACTTTGTTGACAGCGCCCTCAAGTTCGACATCCGCAACGGCCTCGAAGACATGAAAGACCGCATCGACCTCTCCCTCATCAGCGAAATCGCCACCGGCACATGTGCTCCTTTCCCCCAAGCGAACGCTCGTGGCACCGCCAACTCCACCCACAACAATAACAATATAAACGATCCGCCTCTGGAAAACGGCATAGGAACAGGTCCAGGGTCTCCGACGTTACCTTCCCAATTGTCATTCTCCCTCCTCACGCCGAGCGGGTCGTCCTTGGCGGACCAAATTGCGGCCGACCAGTCCAGATGGGCGGATTGGGTAGACGGACTGAACATGCTGAGGAGCGGAGGCCACGTCGCGTCGAACGAGACAGACATGTTCGTGCAGGCGTTGACGGAGATTGGATTGAAGATTAGGTTGCTGAGTGAGTGTCGTGGTGTCGTGGTGCTGAGATTGCGAGGCTGATCACTTTTTTGGTTTGTAGACTTGTCAGGGGACAAGGCTGAGATACCGAGCGGGATCCAAAGTGGGCACCCACCGACGAACAGCGACTTCTTCTTCTCGGACTTGGTGTATGATACCCAGGCGTGATGTGTGAAGCTTGAAGCTTGAAGTGCCATGGACGAACGGCATTGGTTGTGCTCCAATTTATCTTGTATTTATGCGCGTTACATATGTGTTCAATAGGAGGAATAGTCAGTGCTATACCATGATTTCAAGTAAGAGTAGGGGCGAGGTATCTCTAGTGCTGAAGTCCCGGTGAAAATGTATCAGCGACTTACAAAGGTTCGGAAATTTAAAGCCAGTGTCCTGTGATCACAAATTTATATGAGAGATGACGAGCAGAGGCAGGTATGATTGATGAGTGGGTGGGCTACAGGGGTGACGACAGGAAGTGTTATGATACATGCAGTTGGATGCAAGGGTACTATGAGTTGTATGCGTGTCGTAAAGCAAGAAGAAAGAATGCAGTTGATGCAGGTCGTGATGATGATGAGGTTGAGTTCAGCAGATGACAAGAAGTGAAAAAGAAAAGCAAAGAAGAAGAGGTGGGCAAGTAGAAAGCAAAGCACTGATCATGGGTAAGAATGGTCAACGTAAGATGATGCAGATGGAGAGAGAAATCCAATGTAAATACGAAGAAGATACGATAGTTCGTGAGGGGCCCCGGCATTGGGCAAGCAAATAACAAGATGAAACGGTCAGATCGGGGGTTGAACCCGGTGGGTGATGCTTTGAAACAAATAGAGCAACCCGAACGCGGGGAAAGAGTGTGTTGAGACTACCTGGAGTCGTTCATACGCCCTTCAAATAAGGGTCGGTTATGCGTCGTCTCCGACGACTTTTTCGGTGATGTTGAATCAATGGGCGGAGCCATTGCCGTTGATATGGCCGTTACCGTTGGAAAGCTTGGATTCCCTGACTTTGGCGGCGGCTTCGCCGGCCTTGAGGAAAGGCGCAAAGATAGCCTCGGGTTTCTTATAGTCGTTGTGCACGACGTTCATCAAGTAGTGTGTGTCCATGACTTCTGTGATCGTCTTGCGCGCCTCTGAGTCAGGTTCGTACAGCTTCGCCCACTGTCGGCCGAGTTCGTACGCTTCGTCCTGTACAACGGAAGCACGAGTTTCAGGAAGAGCATATGAATACGGGGATGGAAATAGGTCAGTGGATTAGCTTTCAACCGATATCGTGAAATCGATACGAGGGAGGACGAATACGCACCTTCCAGGCCATAAAGCTGATAGCCTCGACGATGGTAGGCTGTACGATCTCTTTTCCGGGGAACACACCCCAGGTCACGGCGTTGGGCCCGTCGGAGTGATTGTTTGTCCTGAGATCGCCACGTTTGTTGATTACGTAGTAGGTGATGTTGGGGTCTTGCTCAATCTGGGGTATCAAGGCGGCAAGGAGCTCAGGGGAGAGGAAGAACTCGAGATAGGCCTGACGATGCAAATTCGGATTCAGTTTGCAGGTATGGCTCATGAACTGCGACGACACAAACCTTCTGGTAAACATAGCCGTTTGATGGGCCCCATCCGTGCACCTTGTCGTCACTTCGTACACCGTCAACTGCAGGTTGGGAGTTGATAGTCAAGAAACCGAGTTCGTTCAACTTGGCAAGGTTCGTAGCGATAACCGTCGTCTCTGACGAGGGCTTCGTGTCTGACCACGGCAACGCTGGCAGCTCTCCCACACAGAACCGTGAGAACAGAGAAGATATCTCTGAGAACGACGCCGGCTGGCCCCAGATCTTGTGAGCTTCCTCCTTCTATATACAGGTATCAGTATACAGCATGGCAGACGCCGTCCAGGAGAAAATACGTACGGACTGCTTGAGCCAGATACCGTAGCCATCCAGTTCACCATACGCTGGTGAGCGAGAGTCACCGAAACGGCCGTTGGGGTATTCATCCCAGTTCTCGGTACGCGACAAGTAGGATTTGGTACGGTTTGCCCAGAAGATCGGGCGGATGGTCTCGGTGCGACGATTGGGCGTGAGAGACTGCGTGAAGTGTGAGATACACTACTCTGATGTTGAGATGAGAGGACTAACCTGTCTCCACGGTAGAGGCTTAACAATCTCGACTCGGGGCACGAGCTGCAGCTCCTCCAAAAGCATCCGTGTGCCTTTCTCAAGGTTCATGGTGTAGAAATGCAGACCACGGATACCAATGTCCTCTCGTAGAATACGGCGGCACATCTCAGCTACGAGCTTGATACCAATCTCTCGCACCTTCTCATCGTTGTTCTTGTGCGGTTCTAGCTGATCCAACAAAGCCTGGGGAATGGAAGTCCGTGAAAGACTCGTCGACTTGATGAAACCGTTCCACGTCTGAATGGGTGCGATACCGGGGACGATGGGGACAGTGATACCAGCTGCGCGAACGCTTCTCACCCAAGCGATGAATATGTCCACGTCGTAGAACATCTGCGTGAAAATGAAGTTGGCGCCAGCGTCGACCTTCTCTTTGAGCCATTCGAGTTCCTTGGCAAGCTCGTCTGGGGGAAGTTCTTGGTGCTGAGGGAAGCCAGCGATGGCAATGTCGAAGTAGTCTCCGAACTCCTTGCGTATGTGTCGAACGAGGTCCACGCCGTGTACGAAACCTCCCTCTACAGCTTCCCACTCGTCCTTACCGATTGGAGGGTCGCCACGTAGCGCGAGAATGTTTCTGCATCCGTTGGCTTTCGCGTCCTGCAAACTGTGATGTGCATGGAAACGAGTTACACATCTGGACCATGCTTACCTTGAGAGCAATATCTACTTTCTCCGCCGGCATATTGGTACACGTCAAATGCATGCAGGTCTCAATGCCAATGAGGCCTTGACATGTCTTGACTAACTCCGAGGTAAGGTCAGAAGTCCGTCCACCTGCGTTCCTGTTAATTTGTGAATACGTCGGACAATGCAATATTATGTCGTAACTCGTACCACGTAATGTCGATGAATTCGGGGCCCAGCGCACGCATACGCTCTATACGATCCAGGAGATTTTGGAGACCCTGCACCAAGTAATGAGACGAAGTCTTCATTAAAAGCGAATGATACACACCTGTGCCGTGCGAGGCGGAAAGTACTCAAATGACCACCATACTCTGTTTTCCTTCTCCGCCTGCTGAATCTTCTGGGTGATCTTCATGATGACGAGACTCTTTTCGGCACCGTCGTACTAGTAAATGTGTAACTGAAGATATTAAACCGAGTCTCTAAGATGAAGAGGAGAAGAGGGCGATGGGAGAAAGAGGTTGGAGGGGGTGAAAGGAGAAACTATCCGCGCGTCTAACATGGGTAAGCTCACTTTATATGACAGCCTGTCATGCATCTAGGCGCCCATAAAGAACCCCATCAATTCAGAGCGACCTGCTTGGACCCTGACAGTCATCTCCTCGACATTCATCTCGACCATGACCAGCGACAACAAGGTCTTCTCATAATGTCAGCTATGCTGAACTAGGCAGCAGAAGACACGTGTCACCAGCGCAATGGGCGTACGGCATCGTTCGATTGGTTTCGATGTTTTCCAGGAACATAGAGAGGCGACACGACGCTGGGGGCAGCTATGAACGTGCACAATTATACGTAATATCGTTTCAGCTACGAAAGAATTTTGACTTGGCTGTGAGTCCCAAATCAAGTCTACCTTACTGCTAAACTACGTATGTGTTTGTCGGGGGAGAACATGCACATCAAGGCGTGGGATCTAGCAGCTACAGGCCCAAAAGTATCCGAAAACGGATACCAGCGTTATCAACACTATAGAAATTACACGAGGTTATCCGATAGTTGGGTGGCGTTCCTTGTATACCCCGAAAGTAAACGCGGACAGAGACGTGGTCGAGACTCACGTCAGCGTGAGTTCTCATGTAAGTAAGCACAGCACTATAAGCATGTCTATCATCTGCTCATTTCTTTCTCAGTAATCGACAAACCCAGTGTAACTACCGGCGTATAGACATGCAATCGAAATGCTTTCGTTGAGCAGACGATATTAACAATCTGAATAGTGACACATATAATTGGAATGACAATGGCGATCACCGTCCCAAGTCGATGCCTACAGGATATACGGCTCATCCTGGGAACAGCTTACGGCTCTGCGAAAGAGCTCGAAGATCATGGCAAAGGCTGCTACTCTTATATGTATGTGCTGGAGACCCGCGTGCTAGATTAAGCTGAAAGCTGATACAGCAGGTATATGTGTCATATCCGGACCTCGATATACCATATGGTGTGAAGGTGAGCCTTCCTATTCTGTGCATGATATTGTGTATGCGACTCTGCAACTTGCCACTGGGGCCGTAGGTACGATGCCGTCGCACGAGTCTCGTTCTCAGAGGGCTGTGTCACATACGGCAATGACCATATACGTCAGAACGATAGCCATCGACTTCCCTCCGCGCATAAGGGCGCTGACATTTTCTCACACGTTGTGATCAGCAGATTATGGTGTGTGAATAGGAAGAAGCTGGAAGAAGTCATCCAATGGGAACGGATCACTGGACTGCAGATCACCGAACGCTCGTCAATCCCTCCAAAGCCGTCGCTACTTCACCATGGAACACTTTGCGGCATCCTTCGTTCTCCTGCAACATGCTTCTCTACGGCACCAGGTAGACAAGAAGTCCGCGTGAAGTGGACATGACGGTACCTGCTGCTTCAAGTCTACTCCAAAGGCGACTTCCCGCTCGAATTCGAGAACGCCGCTGAGATTAACCGTATATACGCCAGAGGCATATAAAGGCTCCGTATGTTGTCTTGTTGCAAGTCAGTTCTCCTCGCCACAGCAATGATTCTCACAGACTCACTTCCACAGTTCTCACCACTCTCTCTGCGACTTGCTATGTCATACGCCACCGAGACTATCACTTTCGTCTTAGTATCAGGTCTTATGTCCTATCTGGTACCGTACCTCCGAGACTCGCAAGGTATACGCCACTACCCTGGCCCGTGGCTCGCGAAGTTCTCCTGCCTTTGGTATTCGCGCGAAATATTTGAAGGACGCGTGCAAACAAGCTTGAAGAAGTTGCACGAGCAATACGGTCTGCACGCTGTTTCTTGACAGTCGACATAAAGACTAAACTACCCTACGCGACAGGTACTTTCGTTCGAATTGGTCCTAACAGCGTATCCGTCTGCTCTCCTGATGCCCTGCAGACGATCTACGCTCACTCCTACAATGCCCTCAAGTCTTCTCTGTACGACGCATTCGCGCCTTTCGGCGCTGCTCGGAGCGTCTTCAACACCACATCTCGGGAAGACCACGCTAGGAAACGGAAGGTGATGTCGCACATGTTAGCCGCGAAGAGCCTTCAAGAGGTCACTCCGATCATTTACACACACGAAAAGCTCTTTGTGAATCATTGGGATGATATGTGTGTCAGTTCGGCTAAGGGCAGCGGAGGTGAGAAGGGGGATTGTAGTTGGGAGGCGAAGGACGGGAGAGCATGGTTTAATGCTATGCCCTGTGAGCTTATCTTTTCGGTGTACATGACAAGTTGCTGAATACCGCACACGTAGGGTTCAACTATATCGCATTCGATGTGATAGGTGAGGTTACTGGCTGTTGATTCGCGGCATGGTCGACTCATAGTCCTTCAGGTGATCTGGCATTCGGAGCACCATTTGGCATGCTACCCGCAGTGAAAGCAGAGACACCGGTAGCTCAATCGGCAGAGCAGGCCATGGACACGTTCACCTCGAAGGGCAGCGACTCCATCAAGTACCACACCATCAACGCAGTCCAGACGATTAATGCCTCCAGTGCATTCAACTCTTTCATCGGGAGTCTCCCAAAGTGGGCGAGACCGTACATTAAGAACTTCCCAACATTCAAGCGCGAACTGGGTTCGGTGAAGGCGCTCGGTGCCATGGCGGTGACTGCGGTGTCCAGGCGGCTCAATAGCACGAAGCCGATCTTAAGGAGGGACTTTTTGGCGAAGTTGCTGGAGGGGCGGGACGGGCATGGGCAACCGTTGGGAAAGCAGGAATTGGCTTCTGAGGCGTTGAGCTTGCTTGTTGGCGGGTCCGATACTACGGCCAAGTAAGTGGATTATCTGTCGTTTTCTCTCTCAATCACAGAATGATGACATTTCCGCGTCCATAGTACTTCTGCTGCTCTGGTATACTACCTAGCTCAGAACCCTTTCTACCAAAGTAAGCTCCAGGCGGTACTTGACGCAGCGCTCGGTCCGCCAGATTTCTCTTTGTCCTCTGAAGACGCCATAACCGAGGACAGCCTCGCCAAACTCAAGGAGTGCGAGTACCTGACCAACGTCATAAATGAAGGGCTTCGACTGCACTCCACCATTGGATTTGGGCTGCCGCGTGTTGTGCCGGAGGGAGGTATGGCCGTTTGTGGGGAGGTGCTGAAGGAAGGCACGGTCGTGAGTACGCCTGGGTTCGCGTTGCATCGGATGAAAGAGGTGTGGGGTGAGGATGCGGATGTGTTCAACCCAGAGCGGTGGGAGAGGAAGAACAGGGATGAGATGTACAGAGCCTTCTCCCCGTTCTCGATTGGCCCCAGGTGCGTTTTGTATCATTTGGCTCTATCAGTTTGTTGTACTCATAACTCCCTTGACTAGAGCATGCCTGGGACGTCACCTCGCGCAGATTGAGTTACAGACTTTCATCGGGACAATTTTCCATAGGTACGACGTTACATTGGCTTCGGGCGATCAGGAGGTGAGAAGTGCTGTTAAGATGATAGACGTTAGCTTATGTCCGCATTTCTCTCCTTTGTAGATGCCCGTCCACGAAGCGTTCGTGCGGAAGCCAGAAAGTGTGTACATTGGTGTGAAGCAAAGGGAGATCGCACCCTCTGCGGCTCACGTTGATAAAACCATCTAGGCTGCATCCCGTGCTAACCGGCGACAGCTTGTTGAGCTGCTCTTACTTATCCCGAGTCTCGTGTATGATGCCTCCCACTACGTAGCTCTCGCAAGCCCCGCTGGAATATACTTATCGCACATGCATGCGTACCCCTGCGAACGACTCTTTCCTAAATCACTGCTTGTATGTATGCCGTTTTCGGGCTCATCGTCATCGTCGAATGCCGGTACCATTAGCAACATTTCAGTGTCGAGAGGCATGCACAAGAAATACGGTTCTCATTATAGCCATGACCGTGGCAGATTGCAATTGTACATGCATGTAGACAGCACACTGAAGATAAACAAACAAACATGAAGACCTGCGAGGCTACTAGTGTTTGAACATTATACAGATATCGTACAGAAAGAGATCTGTGCCACGCCGACGACTGGCTGAGGATGCTCCCATGCTACTCATCTTGCGACCAGTCATCTTCACTCTCCTCTTGCACCTCCTCGATATCCACCTCAGAGTCCTCGGATTCAGGTGCAGATGGCGGGTTCTCGTAAGCGTCAAAGGCCTCTTTCAGCTTTGAGCATGTTATTTCGCTGTACCCCTCTTCATATCGCTTCAATGTTTTCGCATCCCAAGTGTCCGTCGTTTCTTCCTGCTCTTCCCCTGCTTTCAACCCTTCTCCCCTCCGTCTCGCCTTCTTTTCTTGCCGGCTTTTCCATACCTTGCCCGCTGTCAAACCCTCTTCCAGCCTACTTCGGAATACATCCAACCACCCGCGCATAGCCGAAAACGATGGGGAAAGGGGAACATTTCTCAGCATCCGGCTGTCATAGTCCCAGATGATAGCAATCTTCTTGTTAGATATAGTATCGTGGCTACCGGTTTGCAATTTCGACAAGAATTCGTTGCGTTCTTTCCATGTCAAGGCGCCTTGCTCAGCCAAGTTAGGCTCCACGACGTACACAGAGCACCAAAGGGCCACCCAGAACACTGATTCGAGATCGTGTCTGATAGTGTGTATCATCTTTGTCTGCTCCGGGGTAGCCATCGCTTTGACGAGATCACGGGCCATAAACGGGAGAGTTCCGGTGCGATGAGTGGAATCGGAAGGTTTGGCCGGGAACCCACCCTTCTTCAGTCGAGCGGCGAGATCAAAATCGTTGAGAATAAAGCAGCCGTCTTTCACGTTATACATGATGTTGTCGACACTAATGTCGCGATGCAGAATGTGTGCTTTGTACCGCAGGTCATGGATACCTGTGAGAGTAGTTGCTGTTCGTGACTGCGAGTAACACGTATGAGAAGGAAGGAAGACGCACATTGAGTTACTTGTAAAACCATATCCTTCAGAGAATGTGGGTCCTTCGCGAGCTGGTCAGAAAGAGACACATAACGTGGCGCCACGACGACTCTTCTGACGGTCATTCAGAGTAATATGCCGATATTCCTGACAGAGAACGTGAGAAACTTGGAAGTAGCAAGGAGGCAGCTATAACACCACGGAAAGAGCTCATTGATGCACACAACCTTCCACGTGTCTTCAATTTGATGCCGACAAGGGCCGCCTGCAATGGCCTTTGCTGACTAGAGATCGTGAGAAACTGCCCGAAAGGGCAGTTGCTTCAAGCGGCGCTTGGTCACGGTGAACGCGGCAATTTCTTCCACTCCAATCTAGACTCGCCAGCCAGATCCGATCACAAGCCCCACGTGCGTCCATCAAAACCAGCAAAGGGCACCTCGGGCAAAACGCAATCACTGCCGCTTGATGTTCCGCAGAATAATAATTACTGAGTATTCCTTTCTGACGGTAGCTAATTAGTCAATGATGGATACGTTATGTT
>JAXQGN010000059.1:0-124170 GCA_037039805.1 Irpex sp. M6601 | reverse complement strand
AGTCATGTTTGTCTCACCCAATCACGACGCGTAGAACGCGGTGGAGCGAGCGCGACCCTCTTTGTATTAAAGAGGATGTTGTGGTTAGGTCTGAAGCTTATATGGCGCCGTGGTGACTGAGATCAGTCAGCCTGACTTTAAAAGATTTGTCTCCGCATCGCTCATTGCCGTGCGCGTTTGAAACACCGTGGCTGGCCTCTGCTAGCACTCTCTGCCAGCAAGTTCACCAGAGTTCACCGCCGTGAGGCTCGGACGAAGTCAAGTGTTGGACGGTGAGCATGTGTTCACCGCAACTCATTGCGGTACCGCTGGTCGGCCTTCATTCATGTCAGGATATCAGCCCTTCTCCTCAGAACATGGCGGCTTTTCATATTTGTCCTTTACGTATGACGGTGACAACTTTCCCTCGTCAGTTATCAACGAAGATCGTGGTACTGAATGTCATTGTCTGCAGCTATGAGCGAATAGCTTCTTCAAATGGTGAGCTGAATTTGAAAAGATACGGCTCCGAGTTTGTCTCAGCGCTGCTACAGCTAAATTTACGTAGACGGTGGTTTCACTCCGATGGTAGTGTACACATGTACACCTTCGTCATGTCCACTATCAGTGCTGTAGCGATGTCGAAGAGCGCGAGATACTCATGATTGGTGGATACCATTCCGGACTGTCATACCAAACTCAGTCTTTCAGGGCATCCAGCGAACCAACATGTGGATGATGCTCCTGTCTAGCAAGTCCACGATTGACAGGTGGCCGCAACGTCTACAATGCGCCTTTTCTCACAGTGAGCTCACTGATTCGTTCATCAAAGACTGCCAGTGTTAACCATAAACGCCACGCCGCGAAGAATCGCGGGATGTTCCCCATGATTCATTGTTTTCCAGGAGGCAAGCCGGAAAACGAGCTGAATCGCTGAATCGCTACGTTTCAAGCCCACATATTGACTGTATGTGCATCCCCCTTGTACTCTCTCTTGCAAGGTCCTGCGCCTGGATAAATCTTGAATCATCTACAGTGACAGTAGCGAATGCATACACAACAACGGAGCCTGATGCATTATGAGCAGTATGCGCCAGGTCCTCCCAGTGCAGGTCGTACGATGATCGCTAATGAAGAACAGAGAAGGCAAGCGAGTGACATTTATTTGGATAATTCCTCGGTTGACCATTGCCACCGATACAGCCCTCCGTCCCCTGAAGCCCCCCTTGTTCAACGCAAGCGCACTCAGATCTACTCGATTGGCACACCAGGACATATTGAGGCATTAATGAAAAGTTTTTGCGCAATCTACACGCGTGTTTTCGCCTTGCCGTGAGTGCCTGCTCTGAAGACTTTTCTTGAAGGCATCCGGCCCTCGCCGTAACACCCTTGTTCGATCGTATGTTTCTGCCTCATGTCTTCCCCGAGCCGCTGTTGTACTGAAATAGCTCTTCTAGATCACGGGCATATCTATACCGTACCCTCATCATGTTTTCTCATAGTCGCAGTTTTTCGTTGCTCTGCGACTATGCACCTTGCGTTACGGCCTTCCTGTCTTCCAGTCACTCATTCCCTGTGCTGCGTCGACGGATGTGAGCTGAGCTCTTGGGTCGTGGTTTACACCGCGGGCAGACAAATAAAAGATGTAGTGAGTATCGCACCCTGCCAATGATGATTCATCCTAAATCTCGAGGATTTTGAACGGTGTGCTCCACGCCATCTATCTATCCTCATCGTCGCAATACCATCTCATCGTTACTCACAGATCCCACTTGATGATCCGGTCGTGGGTTCGGAATCCCCTCGAATCCTGCGCATCAACCCGAACACTCCGGCCTCCACTCAAACTGCTCGCTCCACAACGAGCCTGTTTGAATTCGTCCCATATGCGGCACATCATTCACACTCAAACGACACTCTGCGTTGTGGGCGCATCACTCTCATTCTACGTCACGTATCCTTCAGTGTTCTCTGCCATCCAAGCTCATAATCTCAACTCTACACATGCGCATATCTGACAGCCTTGCAGATGCGTTGAAGACAGAATCTTCGCCGATTTTCAATCATTCACTTCGTTATTCCTGTGGCGAAGCCTCTTGCCAACGTGGAAGCGGTATTAGTCATACACCGTCTATGCGTAATGTCTTCGTGTCTCGTGCTATCGTACAAAGTTCAGTCAATACACTAAGACACTTCTACCGTTTCTACAGCGCCCTTATCCCAGCCACTGAGATCAAAATACGGGTCAGGTGAATATATCTCTCAGTGGTTACCGCAACTTACAGGACAGCGCGACAGTCACGCCCTCTCCTAAGCTACGAAGTCAAACTGTGAGTGATCACTCGATACACGGCGGTAGCAAAACTTACTACTCAGTAGGCAACCCCTCAAGCTATCCTGATATGAACTTCGCTCAACACGAGTACGCGTATCAAGCGCTGTTGGTCCATGTCTGTCTACAGTCGCATGACACTCGAAATTGAACACCGTTCACGGAATTTCACTTCAATATATACAAGAGGTGCGCACCTCTTGATTGATATATCTTACACATGGCTCGGGAGTCGCGTTGTCGACCGCGGCGTACGCGATCTTCTCACCTTTCCGAGATTTCTACTTTCTCAGGCATATGATCTCATACTGTTGAGCCTCTCACATTCCCTTATAAACCTTCGAATATCTACCTCTCTTCAAATATGAGTATAACGTCAAGATATAACACTCCCTCCTACTATGAAACTCTTTTTGAACCTTCTACTCACTGTTTTGCAGCATAAGACGTCGTCGAGTACGTATCCGTTGTCCAATCACAAGCCACCCGGCAATCACCGAGTGGCTCTTCGACTCTATTCAAGTTTCTCGTACGCACTGCAGTGACTTTGCCAGTACTCTTCTTCAACCATGGTCACGCACTTAAACTATTGCTGTACTTTAGATGGCCGTTATCTTGCTGTGAAATTCCCTACGTTTATACTTGTGACCACATTGCACAAGATCCAGGGCCTTGACACCTAAGAAATGATACCAAGTACTTACGCCGCGCTGGCAGTTCATCAAGTCCATCGACGTAATCTTATTCAAGTACGACTCGGACCACAATAGTCCAGGATACTGGCTACGATGTACGTTGTGAGTTTCTCTTCTTGTTTGCAATATTCACGAATATATGTCATCAAATGCCTCCAGATCAGTACTTTACTGATATCCAATCGTTCACTATACGCGTGTATATCATGCACTGACGGACACCTATTCACATGAACTGTGAACTATATATCGTTAGCGACTCTGCGGTACGTGTTCATCGTCTCATTAATGTGCCAAGATGCTGATACAGATTGAACCATCAAATGCCCAGGAAAGCAGTAACTTGTACCTCCAGATCTAGCATGGTCACCTTCATAAGCCTGTGAATTGGATATCGAAAGATTGTCAAACATCGTGGGTGAGAAGCCGCGACTTATGATGTATCTCAGTTCTCTCAAAGTCTGATATGGTACAAAGGAGTTCGAGCTCTCAGCTCGACTGGGGCTGTTTATATCATAACCGGTGAGCGTTTTGCTTAGCTAGCTGTGACAGGATATAATATCGCTGAAACTCTTTTTGTATCTGGAAGGGCATTTGCATTCGACCTAGCGCAAGGCAGACAATGAAGGCCAGACTAGCCCCTTGATGTCGCTACTTACATCTTCGTAAAGTCGAAGAGTGTCAACGCCACTACTAGACGTGCGCAGCCTCGAGCTCTTATCGAACTTATTGTTGACAGCTGTCGAGAATAGCACTCTACCGCGTCTTATCCTGCGCCTTTTGCTTTAGCTATAAGGTCTCTCTAGCTTCCAGAAGGTGAACTGTGAGTCGTAGCTGAACCAGTGTGCTATTATGTACTTGACATCAGCACTCAGTGCGTATAACACAGGAAGGCCCTTGAATCAATATCGTTGCAGAACGGCGACAGGAAACAACTTTGGCACCTTGGTTCCTTTGAACGAGATGCTGTGATCTTCCTCAAATTCCCCTCGATATTTAAGGCACAGTTCGTCCTGCTCAGTCTCTTTACTCTTTCCCGCATTCCTCTACAATCTATCTCATATCTCTTGCTAGTATTGTCCCGTTGACACCACCCTAAGTATCCAACTCGCATGACTCCAACAGATTCGGTATCGAACTCAAGTGGACGCAGTTCTAGTACCCACTCCGCTGACACACTGTCTCCCTCATCCCATACAAATGTTGGTGTCGAGTTTCTCCAAGACGCAGACATTCACGATCAACTCTTACCTTCTGAGTCGATGACTGCCGAGGAGAAGTCGCAAAGCACATCCCCTATACTCAACGGTGCAAGATCGTCCTATCATCCCCTTAACGCCAGCCTTATCGTTGTCTGGGCGGTCCTCATCGCTGCCGAGATCATACTTCTGGAGCGATCTGTCGCCCTCGCTCCCACATCCACATCACTCCCTTGGCACTACAGTATCACAGGGCTCCCCGCCGTGCTGAACGTCGTGTTCGCACAAGGACATGGTCTCGTGACAGCTATGTTCCTTTCTCGTCTCTTTGTGTCCGCCCTCAACTCTCATCGAGCTACACCACGTACGTGGCTGGAGATGTTCTGGATCGCCAACCAGAACTGGTCAGGTCCGCTTGGAATCCTGACCACGATGTTCAAGATGGTGAAATTGCGTATCTGGGTATCCACTTCATTCATAACATTCTCCCTCGTCAGCATAGTCGCCCTCATCACACCTATTGTCCTGGATCAAGCATATCCTATTCGAGCGCTGGATGTGCAGGTCAACGTTACTTTTACGCCAAGCGTACTTTCACCCAATAAGCTATTGGGAATCGACGCTTACGCTCAGCTGGCGGCGGGGAGAGGGTCATGGACGACCAACCAAACCGTTTTCAGTATCTTCAATTCCACGACCTTTTCTCCTGTGGGCGCGATCCGTAACACTCAGACCGCGAGGAGCAACCTCTTCTTTTCCGGTGACGTGCGCGGCATGGACGTAATGCAACTCCCTGGCATTCGTGTACAAGGTGGCTGTCAGTCTATCGATGCCGATGGTCTTCTCGATCTCAGCAACTTTACTGTTTTCATTCAGTATTGCAAAGAGCACATAAACGCCTCGGATCCATCCGGCGCTGGCTCGAGCACCCTCGCTACCACATCTATAGCGTTAAACGTCTCCTACTGCTCTACCAGTGGATTCGATGACAGAGGTGTACCTTCCAATACACCCCTTCTGGCGTGGTTCACCAACTCGACTGCCGATCGAATGCTGGCATCCGGTATCCGAGGAGTCGTGCGCTGCGATGCATATACCAGCATGGGTAATGCATCTGTATACGGACGGTCCCTCGCGTTTGACAACTTCCAAGAGGACGACGAGTTGTATAATTCCAGCCATGCTCAAGGAGGAGAGCCAATACAGGAGCCTTTATTTGGAGCCCTATACGCTCTCTTAGACAGTGGAGGCTCAGACGTCTCGGGTGGCCAAGTGATCGATATGCTGGGGTTCACGGAGGTGATGCTCGATGATCAAGTTCCCGCTTACATCCCGCCTTCTTTGAGTGAGCTTGCCGGGGCGGTATGGAGCGGTGTAACACATATGACTGTCGCCGTAGCCATGTTATCTCGAGACGATAGCACGACTTATGCCGGGAGAGACCACGTAGTAGTGTCCGGGCGTACGAAGAACTGGCCAGCCTTTGCCGCAGCGATGGCGTTATTGGCGGTGTGGCTCCTCAGCCTCGTTGGGATGAAGGTTGCTTTGTGGAGGCGCACCTCACTTGGAAGCAGCTTTGACAGCTATGTCGCCGGTAGATTGCTGGCTCAGAGGACGGACCTCGTCGAGGGCGACTGCTCAGGAAGCCTGGAAGATAATCGGAGGTTGTTGGAGAAATTTGTGGTATTCTAAGCTACGCCCATGGTTTGCGTACCACTATTAACCCACATTATGCTTTCAAGCTTCAAGGACTATGCTAAGCATAATATGCAGGTTGACATCATGATGTCTTGGAGGTTGGCAGGCTTCGGTTCGACTTATTTTCTCCTGCGGTCTCTTGTACTACCTTATGTGTTCAATACAGTTTATCTCAAGGATACGTCCCAGTGCCTTGAGACACCGAGGCACCGTCATTTGAACGGTTCGTTCGTCTGACTCTACGGAGATGGCATCGTCGTCGTGCAGACTCGGAGTTAAATAGGACCCACCAATCACCCTCTGGAAACGTATAGCAAAGAGCTGGTCGCTGTTCTGCTTGTAGAAGAGGATTCGTTTATAAGACCGGCGATCCGGGCAACATAAGACGGAGTATTCGATGCTATAATTGCCTCTTCGGGAAATGTTTGTGACTCGGATCACAAGTAACGATCGGCTGATCCGGCTTAGGCTTGGATGCTTGCGAGTTCATCTGAGAAGCCCAAGAAATAGTACACGCATTTCTCGTCTCACTGTTGCCACCACGGGATTCTCTTTGCGAGCTTGGTTCTCACAACTGTGTGGCTGTTCCGTCCAGTGAGATCGTGTCCATTAGTCAAGATGTCGAGGAACTGATGAGGAGCATCAATCGAAGTGATTAACCGTGAACGCACCCTAATCCGAGATGTGGCCTCGCTGAGGTGACGTTGTACAGACTTCGTCCCAGGAGGCAGTGGACTTGCGAGACATGCGAGGGAGCGGGGAATGGTGACAATGTGCTTTCGGCGGGGCTGGGGCAGGGCCATAGCGACGGGGTGACAGCGCTCCCACTCGGCGTCTCGCTGGTTGCCTGCCATTGTTGGAGTGAGACGCCGGAGGGCTACAAAGGGCGTGTTTTGCCTCGTTGCGACCTGTTGTCTCTCCCCCGCGAGGCACGTCTTCAAAGCTTTGGCCAGACACTGGTGCACTGTTCTCGTGGCCTTGTCTTGAAATATCTCGAGCTTTATTAGCCGCAGCTCTCAGGCTAATCTCATCCACGCTCTTTTCTCAACTCTCTTTCTCTCAGTGCGAATCTCCACCCCTCCCTCCAGGCTTCCTCTCTTCACCTCCTCGACCCGCGTTCGAGGCTTTCACGACGCAGACATGGCCGTACCCAACATCATCGTCGACGCCGCCATCCCCTCCAAGTCTGCCATCTCCTCCGCAACCCAACAGTCTCACGTCGACACCTTCGACCACCTCAGCTTTGTCTGGCACATCGACATCTTCCTGCTCGTCTTCGTCGCAGTCTTCTTTCTCATCTCTCTCCCTCGCGCGTTCGTGCGCTTCTCTCATCGTCGGGAATGGTGGGACGGCCACTTCTTGCGCTATGTCGACATCGAGCGTATCATCCGCACCCGCCCCAAGTCCGTCCCTCGTCTTCGCCTGCCTTCAATGGCCTTCGTCTCCCCTACCTCAGCCACCTGGCTCAACTCGGAGAAGCAGCCTGACCTCCAAAGGAACGGCTCCCAGTCCTCTCAAGCCCATCTCGTGCGCAACAACACAACGGCGAGCGACCGACGCCGGCGCGCCATGATGGACCTCCCGTCTCACATGGCCAACTGGACGACCAGGCTCCCCATCTTGTCCTCGCTGACCCGTATTCCCATACGGCCAGGTCTTACCGTCGGAGGCGCATCAATCCTGGTTGCCTACTTCACGCTGATGGCCTACGGGGGCCTGTACAAGTCCAACCTTCTCACTGATCCGCTGCGAACCGGATACCTCGCCGTCAGCCAGATCCCGGTGGTCATCATCCTGGCCACGAAGAACAATGTGCTCGGGATGCTTTTGGGGGCAGCGTACACTCGCGTGAGTACTCTACTGTGCATGTTTCCCTTTCACTCCTTTCGAGGCGTACAAAGGGCTGGTTATACTTTATTGTCCTCATTCCCCTTAATCTCGTGAACTGCGGTTCTTCATCTCCGTCTACACGGCCTGTGCTTTGTCCACATGCTGTTCCTTCGATTAACATTCCTCAATGCTGATTTGCTCGTCCACAGCTAAACTATCTTCATCGCTTTGCCGGCCGGCTTCTCATTCTCGCGGTCAACATCCACGCCATAGACTACTGTGAGTACTCTACAAAGTGAACGGGCACCTGTTACGATTCAGCTGACCGCGCATACAGTCTACAAATGGTCTATTGCTGGTACACTCGCCGAGCAGATCACGAAGCCTGTACCGCTCTCCGGGCTGGTAGGTTTGATCGCCGCGGACTGCCTGTTCATCTTCTCCCTCGAGTTCATGCGCCGCCGGTTCTTCCACACCTTCATCGTCCTGCACGTACTCAGCGTCATCGCCTTCTTCGCCGCTGTAAGTTTCCCTCTCTTCTATCACCAAAAGAAGACAAACTAACCACCACTCCAGGTATACGCCCACTCAACCGACTCCCTCCCCTACCTCCTCTGCGGCGTAGCCGCCTACATGTTCGACCGCCTCTTCCGCCTCCTCAAGACTCGCTACACCACCGCCCGCCTGCGCGCCCTCCCCGAGCTAGGCATGACCCGTGTCGAGATCAACGGCGTCAACGCCGGCTGGCGCGCCGGCCAACACGTCCGCCTGCGCGTGCTCGAAGCTGGGCTGGGACCCATCGGGTGGCTCGAGGCGCACCCCTTCACCGTCGCGTCGGTCTCCAAGTCTCCTAGCGAAGAAGGACTGATCTTGATGTGCAAGAAGACGGGGACGTGGACGAACAGGCTGTTCGAGATGGCGAAGAAGAGGGAGTATGGAGAGGTCGGCGGGGCAGCGGCGGATGTGAGGGTGTTGGTGGAGGGCCCGTATGGTGGGCCTGGGCATACGGTGTATACGAGCTTTAGTGGGGCGTTGGTCGTTGCTGGTGGTAGTGGGATTACGTTTGCGCTGGGGATGGTGCAGGATTTGTTGCAGAGGGACCGGGAGGGCAAGTCCCGGTTGAAGTGCATCGAGCTCGTTTGGAGTGTCCAGGATCCCAGTACGTCGCGTGTCCCTCTGTCTGTCTGACGTCCGTTCGTTCCTGACCTGCAGCGTGATCGTGTCTGTGTCTGTTTTCGTTTGTAGCCGCGATCCTGCCCCTCCTCGGCCTCTTCAACCAGCTCCTCCGGCAAACCACCTCAAAGCGGTACTACACCTCTCTACAAGTGACGATCTGCTACACCCGGTGTTTCGCCAACCCGCCCCCGCACGTCCTCAAAGTCTTGCAGACGCAACTCCCGCTCGGGCTGCGCGTCACCCCCGGCCGGCCGAAGTTGCAGAGCACGCTGAACACCGTCGTCGACCGCGCGTGCACGCTGTTCCATGGCGGGAAGGAGGACCAGGGTGCCCCTGCTGGTGTGCTTGTCACGGTGTGTGGGCCCCAGGGACTCGCGGAAGATGTGAGGAAGGCGGTGAGGGGGGTTGAGCCGGAGAGGAGGAGAAGGGCGGGGGGTGTCGAGTTGCATGATGAGTGAGTTTGACTTGGTTTCTTCAGATGGCGATGGTTATGGAGTGCTGATCTTCTTTGTAGGGTGTTTGGTGGTTAAATCCTCTGCGTCCGTCATGTTACGCTCGCGCCCTGGTATCCCTCTTCGCCACCGATCTCGTAAGATCTGCACCTCCACACACCATCGACTTCTCCGCTCTACAACCCATTCAGTTAGCTCATCTGCTATCCCGTCCGTTCAAACGTTGCCTGCATGCCATCTTGTGTCAGCGACACGAAGCCTGCCCACCCATCAACCTCAACCATGCAATCACAACATCACACGAATGACACAACATACCCCATTCCATCCACACACTTCCACTCTTTTGTATCATCACCGCTCATTTCAAGACCTCGCTCCGTCACGCTAGCTCTGACGAACCCTACCCCACAGCGGAAGCGCTCCAGGTTCGCTTTCTAACCTGTGTTTGTTTGTTTTCTTCCTTCTTCACAGTATGGAGTACACACCAGCACACGTGTACTCGTGTAGATAGCGCCAGCTAGTCTCCGCTTTCTCTCTTGCCCTTCTTCAAGCTTTCCACTGGTGTAACGCTTTCTCTGCACCCAGGTACATGCGCTGCTTCACCCCGTGTACGTAGCTGCATCGGTTATTTGCCTTCTCATTACTTTTTATCGTTCTTGATAGTCAGTAACTCTTTGTGCATCGTCATGTCATCAACATAGATAGAGTATTCAGTGTCTAGATGTCTACTGTTGGCGAGCTCTGGTACTGCTGCTACTGCTATTTTTATCGTAGCACTGTCCGAGGCAGTTTTATTTTACCTTACTTATGTACGGACGTCCTCTGCCCGTCTCCTTTGTAATTCTTTCAAAGACTTGCTCAGATTAGGGAAGGCTTTGAGAGGAGAGCGGGACTCGGAGGAGGCGTTGTAGCAACAGAGATGTATCATAGTATAGAGCCTGACAGATTGGGGGGATTTATATGTACCTCTGGCATTGGCTATTACAAATTGCGCCGTGTGATCTTACGGAAAGGCGGGAGTGTCATGTCGCCGCTCGCGTAGAGAAGGGGAGAGATGGGCCATGTGGGTTGGTTTCTAGGTGAGAGCTACGGTGTTGATACAGTGGATTCTGAGTTGAGGTGTTTGATGCCCGCAAACTTGAGATGACGATCTACAGTAAAAAAAAAGCGAGTGGAAGCTTGTACTTAAATTGGCGCAATTGTCGTTGTTTGTCCAAGGATTAATATCCCTTGGGTATCAATGAACTTGAACTTCGCCTTGTTAACTGCTGAGCGCTGAGCTGTCGGAGACCTCGCCAGCTGTGTGATAGAGTCCACGGTTCCTGCCTGATTGCTGACTCTGGGACAGCATAATTACCGACACTGATAGAGATGCTGAACTACGTCACGATTATAATCTGAAGGAATAGAGTAAGTACGATACATGGCCGTCGCAACTTCACGTTGAACTCGGTTGGCCCGGAAACTTGAAGCAAAGAGTCGCAAGATGCCGAGGCTTCTCACGCCACAAAGCTAGCGTTTGTTAGATCTCGAAGGGGCAGAACTTCAACAGTCTTCAAGTTGTTCAGGTTCAAGTTCAACGTATTCCGAGGTACGACTCGGAGGTTTATGCGTCCTTATCTCTAATCTCTCGTTTGGCATATTACTCGCAGCGGACAGTCGAATGACAGGTGTGTGTCTCTATAGACTGTACTACGAACTCGAAGCTCCTCCTGCTGCCACCCGACAGGGAATCGGCTTGGAATTATGCAATCACCTTAACCAAGCCAATCCCTATTTCCACAATCTGATTCGATGTCCGTACAGCCCGATTTGAACTACAGATACTCGGCTGGACGTGTACTCCTCCTCTTTGCAAAAGCGCACGGTGATGACGATCGAGGGTCAGCGAGGTTCACACGGCAGTTACTGTGTAGTGATCCTGAGAAAGGGCCACCGCTGTCCGAATGGTGGCAGCTTCGCAAGTGGATGGCGGTGAGCAAGAGACCATTGGAGGAAAATTCTGAGCATAATATGTAAGCAGTAATATCTTCGCAATGCTCACGTAAACAAATCCCTGCCCAGATAGGTATTCCAACGGCGATACGCGTCGTCCAAGTCTTCAAATAACACTACACGATGCCACTCTGAGCTGTAGGTCTTTGCCTTTTTAGCATCCTTCGTAGCTGACTTTGATCGCAGCGGTGATCGTTCGTTCTTTTTTTAGGGGGGGGGTAGGGGGTAGGGGGTCGCATGCTATGGCTTCTTCCATGCAGGTGGGAAGAGGGAAGATCAATATTGTCTTTTTCGTTGTTGCCACTGAGGCGCCTATCTTAAGAACAGAGGGCGACTATCGTTTGAGCTCCACATCCATCTCGAGCTCCACATCCATCTCAAGCTCCACATCCATCTCATTACTGAAGACAATGCTGAAGCTATATTTGTCTTCTAACCCTACTGGAGGGCCTTCTCGTAGATGTGGCAAGTGTTTGAGTATACATATATCAATGAGGCTAACGCTACCATCTGTGAATGATGATTTCCATGTCATGTAGCTCAGCCTCCGGATTTTGCATTACATCTAAATTCGATGCTGCTTTGCACTAAAAATATCCAACGGCTGATACACGCCTTATCTGGAGGATATAATAGCTATCATCCAGAGCCACACATGCCCTTTCCACTCTTACCGGCTAAGCTCACTGGAATTATTTACTGACCTCAACTAGTGGTACAATGTCCAATTCTACACAAGTCACTGATGCTGATCTGGCAGCATTACGCTCATTGTAAGTTCCTTCAACTCTGGAAGAATAGAATATTCCCTTATTGACGATATTCTCGTGCGCAGTCTCACCGCAAATCAGATTGTCATAGCGTCGGCAGGTGAGCATCAGTTGTTCATTATCGGTGTTTCTTCTCCGCTACTTAACGACAATTATCACGTTGCGAATTAGCACTTTACTATTACGAATGGCTTGTGACGTTCGACCAGGAGATCACGCATATATGGGCTCGAAAATGGACTGTGGCTACGTGGATTTTCGCTCTCAATCGCTACTCGACGTTCTTCGACTTGCTTGGACATCTCCTTCCGACAACGGACGAATACGTAAGTACTTCTTCGCTTCGTTGTTTGATCATTCAATAAGGAAATTATCGCAGAGGTCAGTGCTGTAACAATATTCTTATCTGGTCAGCTCTTAACGTCGTTGTAGTTGTACATGGGTGTTCGGCGTCGAAGTCACCTTTGAACTCCTGCAGCTTCTCATATCGGCATGTTAGTACCCCCATTACTGCTTTTGAAGACTTCTAATCTATTAGTTCATCTAGTATTCACGGCATTACGTGCATATGCGCTCAGTAGCCGAAACGTGTGGATATTCTTGGTAGTCTTTCTCTTTAGTGTATATCCGTTTATTACCAACATGGTGAGTCCCTTCGATGTGGTCGGCACAGCCAGGGCACTGATTGTTCACTGTCTTCCTTTATATGGCTGATAACCTCAGCTCCTGCGTGTTCACGAAACCATTTTGTTTTCGTCCATGGCCCCCTTCACAGTTTGCGAATCGGTCACTCCTTTCTCCGATTCGGTGACCCTCGGGTATGTCCCGTTGTATATTACCATTATTGCGACAACGCATACTCACAATGAGTAGATGTAGGCAACCGTATAAGATCCGACAGGCTGGTAATACTGATTGATTCTCATATTAGTGTCCTTGAGTACACGCATTGCACTCATAGTGGCAGACGGTTTGGTACTCGCAATAACCTGGAACAAAGCTATCGGCGCCGTCAGAGCCGCCTCTCGTCACAATCTCAAGGTCCCTCTGAACGCGGTTCTGATTCGTGATGGTAAGCACACGTACTTCATACCGTTATGCACCAATGAGCTTAGATAACAAACAGGTACATTCTTCTTTTTGTTCGTATACTCGATAGCGCATTTCGTTGTGCCGTATTCAACTTGACACATCATGTTAAAATCTAGGGCATTATTGGCGCTAAATGTTTACGAAATCTTGAGCAACAATATCGTACGTCCCCATAGTACTCGTCGCTGCTAGGCATCATGTTTAACTTCAAGTTGTCCACAGCCATCACTGTCTCTTTCAACAAGCAACTCTTTGCTGACACCGTTCGTGCTAGATCCCATGTCATTTTTGAATCTCACGTCATGTTCCATGTCTAGACTGAACGCAATAATAATATCCCGATTTATGCTCAACCTTCGACAAGTCGCAGAGGTTGAGCAATCCAGTGTTTCGGCTGGCACTGCTCATAGGTCAACCCTACTGTTCAACGCCGATGTAATCGTTGGAAATATGGGGGAGTCTTTGAATTTTGATGTCAACAACGACGAGGAAGATGCCGACGCAGACACCGACACAGGAAGAAATGACAGGGAGGGTATTGAAGATCTGAGCGACGGTCCTGTTGGTATAACGGTTGGAGCGAACGAGGCGTCGCATGACAGTAGTGGAGAAAACGTTGTAGAAGTAAGTTATCCCTATGAATATGCCAGCAATCGAAGCCTAATGAGACCGGTTTTAGATAGTTTCCCGCGTGCTTTAGTCCTCAATGTATTGTCCCTATGCCATTTACTTTGATACTAGTACTGGCAACAATGACCTGTTTTATGTCCACGTTCTAGGCTTAGGCTCGAGGGACGGGCTTCGTGGACGACAGTGGAGGATTAGAGACTCGGAGAGGACACAAAACTTGAACTCGTCTCATAGTATAGGGCCTGACAGATTGGGGGATTGATTTGTGCCTCTGGTAAGTATTGGCTACTATTATAAATTGTAATATATAGGTACTATCACTCGCCGTGTGGTCTTACGGAAAGGCGGGAGTATCACAGTGTCGCGTAGAGAAGGGGAGAGGTGGGCCATGCGATTTGATAAACTTTAGTTTCTAGGTGAGAGTTGGCTGCAGATCTGGATCCACGATTTTATAAAGCAAGCCTCTGTTTTCTTATTAGTAAGACACCGTTTGAGGAAGTTACGGGAAATGATTAATGAGCCGCCACGCGCCAAGCCTTGTCTTGCCAGTGAGTCAGTGACTGAAGAAGTCAGCTTTGCGATTCAACTCTGTTCTTTCGGGGTCAACGGTAACGAGGAATCCGTCAACACAGCAGGAAATGGCCTTGAGGGTATCAATAGTACTTGGCGAGACAGTCCCGGTTGCATGGAAGTGGGAGCGAAGAAATTGCGATTTGTCGCAGCAAACGCTGAAACCTGGTCATACTGGTTTTAGGGACTGTTCGCGAGCCTTAGTCTTTATTCGTCTTGCTCCCATGCCAGTGCCAGTCACGTTGATATTGATAGCTATGGCACGCTCTGCGCTAGGACATTGGAGTTGTATTTCGTGATCGATTTTAAAAAGGTAAAGCGCACATTGGCATGAAACTCGATGTGCTACATATACGAGATAGGATACGTAAGATCTTCATACAGTGTCTTCTGGCGGGGCGTAGCAAGAAAAACAGGTTGCCATGCGTGGTCTGACACGTGAACAAGCCGTAGGAGCCATAAGTCGCGCAGACGAAAACGGCTGGCTACCCAAGGTGAATCTGCTGTCCAAGGTTGTCCAGGGTTCTACGATAGCACAGATGTATCAACGAATATGGCTGAAACAGAAGTAATCAATATGTCTCACCTTCAAGAAGTGAGCAGCCACAAATGCAACCCGCCCCGCGAGGTATTTCAAACTTTCCGCGGACTGAATTTTCGCTCGATGATTACTGACTGATACACTCATACGATAGTCATCGTAGTCCGGCCACTGACGTATAGAAAACGTCAGTCAATGGTACATATGATCAGGCACAAATGGAAAATACTAACCCTTATATAGATCATTACCGGGAGTCGACCACGCGCCTTAGAGTCAGTGATCTGGACACTTTGTTTGAGGGGTTCGAGTGCGACGGCAGTGGAATCGCGAAGATACGCTTTATGCGCCTCTTCGAGATTGACACCGAACTTCCCGCTCATCCTGAAGTCGATATCAGGCTGGGGGTCCCAGTCTGGTCTCGGATACATCAAGACGAGCTGGGGTACAATCTGCACCGGTCCTAGCAATTCAGTCGCAGGCAAGTTCGTGTAACGGTAGAAGTCATCATCGGACGCGAAGCCCATGTATTCGCCATCGTGCACGTCACCAGTTATAGGCTCAGGCCTCTTGGCATTTGTCCTGCGAGACTTCTTGCTGCGCTGCCCTCGACGGATCTCTTCATCGCCGGCCTGACTTGTCAAGTCTGCTACTCCTCGCAGAGTTTCTTGACGCTGCGCAGGCTGCAATGGAGAGACATCCGGAGGATGAGCGCCGCGCGGTGACTGATAGGAGGCGAAACCTTGTCTCTGTGCGTCCGGTGTGCGTCGATCCGAAGCAGACTGACCAAGGTAGTCAGGAGGTATTGACTGGGTAGCATGGGCTTGTTGGATGGCGGCGTGTTGAGTTGCGGTGCGCGGCGGAGGGCAGTCTTGAGCGAAGCCAGCGCGCTGACTGGAGTAAGATGCAAGTCTATCCTCTGGATAAACCATACCAGAACTTTGAGAAGGATTCGCGACATAGTAATTGGACCGCTCCGTCGTATAAGGCCGTGAACCATGCACTAATTCCTGCAGTCTTGAGCTTCGATACGGATTCTGGGTTTGCCAATTGTTGGAAGGAAAGTCATCTAGCTGTCCAGGCGTTTCCTTGTATTGCGATTGAAGGCTTGCATGTTTAGTAAGGCCTGGATCGTGACGAGCGGAGGCATGCTGAGGCAAGGTTACTGTGCCGTCTTCGTGGGTCAGCGGTAGTGGCTGTCGATGCAGTCGCCCATAATCTGAATATGTCCGCGTCAAATCTCGCTGGATATATCGTCAGGTGCTGTCCGCAGGCTGCAACGCTATCCTAAGACGTACTCTCCGTGTTCCTGCATCGTGACGAGATGACGAATTCATAGTGGGGATGTGATTATATAAGAGGCTAGCAAAATACGATGAGCTGGTATGACAGAGACGAACGAGAATAAGGGATTGAAGGAGCACGCATGATCATATGACTAAGTCTCTATCAGTAGTCTAAGGAGGCTCTTAGAGGCCTGACCATCGAGTGGCGCACTAAAACATGGCGGTATCTGGGGATTCGATGACGTCCGTCTCAGAAGAGCTCACCTGTGTAGGCCCTGCAGTGGCTGTACGTACAACACTCTCGCGTTGTTACCTTCAAGATCAAGGAAACTATAGCCAATAAGATGAGTGCTCCGAACGTTAACCTAAGATGATGGCACCTACTACCGAGCTCGGAGCGCACTCACGCGCTAAGTACCATCAGCAATACTTATCAAACACGTTCGTCGTTGGCCGCCCAGGGGAATATTCTCGTGAGGAGAAAGACAGAAACCTAGGAGTCAGTTTCGTAGAATGGACGTTGATTCAATCTCAAGTTGACGCGGCTGAACAAATCGCAGGAGAACAACGACAAGTAGCGCGCTGTAGATCCAGATCTCTTGACCCGTTATGTTTATGTACATCATTGTCCTTGCCTCTCACTATGACCGCTCGGCAGAGATTGCCCCTCATACTAGATACGGTTCATTGCTCTGCAACCCTGCACGAAGATATCGGGTCATGGAGGTAATACGTAGCATCATACGCGCGCAGTCATGGGTTGTAAATGTACAATCAGGCTCCTAGTCAGTACTCCATATTACTGTATCCTTTCAGCCCATAACTCACTAGCATGGCGGCCGGGAAAAGCAATGAACGACAAATATACGTGACCTTACTATCCCGGCGTTGACAATATGCCGGAATCTATAATTCATTGAGCGAGCCGCTATACGTGTCTGGATCATTGTAGGTTCCATGCTTCGCTTATGCCAATTCGCAGAGTGTATAACCCCGTTTTCATCTAGCGTCGATGACCACCACGGCACTGAATCTTCATTTCGGTCCAGTTTGATCTGTCTATGGTCTCGGCAGGATCTAAGTTGCCGCCATGACAGGTGGAATAACCTGAAGATACATAAGATGGACATTACACTCGAACCAACGTCTCTCCAGTCGCATTTCACGCGATTTCCGCCTTTGATTCCTCCTACGCTCAAGTCTCCATCCATCCATTAGAATGGCTTCCAAGACCGTTGCAAGCAACGACCGTATAATCACTACTGGCGCCACCAATCCTGTGCCGTCTGCGGCTCCTCCTCAGCGCAAGGAAATCAACGACCTCATCGAACATGACCCCATAGGTTTCTCGCTTTATGTTAGAGCCTTGAGTACACATACGCCTTTTTACTGTCTTAAATGCCACTGACTTAGCTGCATCGTCTACCGTAGCTTTAATGAAGCAGACCGACCAAGATCTGGATGCGTCTTATTTCCAGATTGCTGGCATTCATGGCGAGCCCTATATCGCGTGGCAAGGTGCTGGCGGCGACAGTCCTGCGTCTCCCAATGACGGTCGGTGCTCATGCTCATCTATCATCTAGAACTCAACTAACCTTCAAGTTGTTCTTTAGGCTATTGCTCTCATACGAGCGTGCTTTTCCCTACGTGGCAGTAAGCCGTCGCATGTGTTGTGTCCACTAAGCATTCTCACCAACTCTTATGTGTAGCCGACCTTACCTTGCTTTATATGAGGTTTGTAACGTACCACATACACCACAGTATTCCATGCTGACAATTATTGTTTCAACAGCAAATCCTCGTCAAACACGCCAGAGACGCAGCAGCGAGCATGCCCCCCGATTGGCAGCGTCAGGCTGAAGCGTTCAGGCTGCCATACTGGGACTGGGCTCAGAAACTCGTCCCCCCTCCGCAGATCATGCAAAGGAAAGACCTTCTGATTGCCGGGCCGAATGGCAAGACGGAAACCTTCAAGAATCCGTTCTACAATTACAAGTTCCACCCCATCCCTGACTTCTCCCCCGATGGCTCACCTGAGACTTATCGCAACCCCACATTCACTGATAGGGTCGCAGACGAGATTAGGAGGAGCACGCTGTTTGTCTTGAATAGGACTAACAGTTGGGATGCTATGTCCAACGACCGCGCCGGTCCTGGCACACATCCTGAGCTGGCTTCATCGCTCGAACAGATTCACAACAACATCCATAACAAGACTGGTGGATTCATGGGAGATGTACCTATCGCGGGTCAGTGCGGTGCAGTGTCTTACGCTTTGAGTCATATGAGGCTAACCCATGTATCCCCCTGTCAGCGTTCGATCCCATCTTCTGGTAAACGAGTCTGTTATCTTTCTTGAATTTATGCTTACATGTGTACGCAGGATGCACCACGCCAACGTTGACAGAATCCTGGCGATCTGGCAAGCTATTCATCCGTCTCTCTGGGTTACTCCCTCTGTAGTCACCACGAACAGCCAAACCTGGAACTTGGGCGTCGGAGCAAAGATGGACGCGCAAACCCGTAAGTAATCCTATCAGTACGCAACTGTGGATACTAATCACGAGTCCATGGTTCGTCAGCTCTGGAGCCATTCTGGGATGGCAAGACCTCAGATTCCTTCTGGAGCTCCAACGAAACTAGGCTCATAAACGCATTCGGATACACCTACCCAGAACTCAAGGACAGCCCATCACCGGCACAGCTCATGGCTCTCATGCAGAAGCTTTATGGTCAAAAGTCTGCCAACGCTTTCGTGAAGGCCGCCTCCGCGATTCCCTCCAATAGCGCGGAGGCCAAGACGCTACAAGAGGCTGGTGCCCCTCTTACGCTCACTAAGCTCGCTGATATCGTTCCGGATATACAGCCTGTGGAAGAAGCATTCGCTACGACTGCCAGGGGCGTCCTTGGAGGTCAGTGTCTCTTTGATTGATATAGGCTTCCTTATCCTAAAGAGTCTCCCGCTGCAGCGTTGGTCCCCTCTTTTTCGCTCGTGCACGGACCATCAGCAGCTGTCGCAGAACCGTCCGCCCCGGAACGAGGTCTGCAAGGTAAGCTCTTCGCATCATACCGTCATTCCCGAATTGATTGTGGTTACGCCCTTAGCTGACACACGCCAGACTGGTTTAAAAGATTGGTGAGAACCATGACCTAGTCTCTTGACATCACAAAATCTGACACGTCCCCGTTCCAGGACCGTTCGAGTTCGTGCTGCAAAGTACGCGCTCAAGTCCAGCTTCGACGTCGCAATCTTCCTCTTCCCAGAGAACGCAGATGAGTCCGCCATATCCAAGACCGACAGCAGCAGCTGGTTCGAGTCACCGTACTACGTCGGCTCCGTCAGCGCCTTCGTCAACTCGCGGCCAGAACATTGCGCCAACTGCCAGGCCGGTATCGCAGAGGACCTTCACATCGAAGGCTTCGTCAATCTGAACGAGGCTATCATCGATATCTCCGGGTTGCATTCGTTCGAGGAAGAGGTCGTCCACCCGTACCTGAAGAAAAACCTTACTTGGAGGGTTAGGAAGGTAAGCGTCTGGCGTCATGTTCGTCCCACAGCGAAGAGGTCTAAGGTGTTCTTAGATCCGGGATGGTTCGATTGTGCCGATCGAGGATATCCCTTCGCTTGAGGTTACCGTGTGGTCTTCTGCTCTCCTCTTTGACCCCGGTGCCGCCCATCTTCCTACTTTCGAGAGGTCCGTGCCTCACCACGAGATTACGGCCGATGTTCTTGGCGGCTCTGCTACAGCTACAGCTAGTATTTGAAGAATATGTCTTCGAGGTATTGATTTGAAGTGATCTATCACATCAATGCGTTGTACAGTATTTTCTTGTATCACCAACTACAATACAATAGTCCTATCCCTCGATATCATGTTTCGGTCAGTATGTGCAAGTGATGCGCTTTTGAATTTGAGAGTTGAGTAATGGAGGTGAAAACTTATGATCATGGATACCGAAAGCAACAGAACGATAAGTGAACGATATAATGTGTGATGGACGGTGTCAGGGCTGAAATACAATGTTATTTGCATGCATCTGCCTCTACTGGCTCAAGATTGTGCGAACAAACGACTCATAGTTGACATTGCCATCGCTGAGCACACGCAAATCATGAGCTATCCTCATTACAGAAGAGAAGACGGAAACTCACGCGCCGATCTGTACACCCTTCAGCAACTCGTCAACCTCTGCATCTGACATCTTCTCTCCCAGTTGCGTCAAGACATATCTAAGCTCTCCTGCGCCAATAAATCCGTTTCCCTCCTTATCGAATACTTGGAAACCGCGGATGAACTCCTCTGCAAACGGGAATGAGACCATGATACGGGACTGAGATGGGGAACAACGCACCTGGGGTGCCAGCCGGCTTGAAGCCGTCTGGACGATTCAGAATCGTGAGGAATGTCTTGTAGTCCACTGGTTCATATGCACGAAGTGAGAGGAAGAAAGGCAGTGTATAATGAGCAGTCAAGACGCTTCCGATGGATGATCTTGTGCGTACCTTCTTGCGGTGCGCCAGCAACGATGTCCGCCACCTCTGCCTGCGTAGGGTTTTGTCCGAGTGCACGCAGCAGATCACCTAGCACATCTCGAGGTACTGCTCCTGTTCCCTTCTTGTCGAAAAGTGCAAACGCTTCTCTGTACTCTGTAGGACTGCCGGTACGAGCGTGTTCAGTGGTATATTTACAAGATCAGCTAACCTGCGTTGTCGCTCTGCGATCAGTCAGAAGATTGCAAGATATCACGATCAAGCCCATACTTACCATGATTTCGTGTTATTGATGAGTTTATGCTGGGAAGCAGAGGACACAGAAGGAGGTTGATGAATGTCAAGGGCCAAGACGCGAATATCGGACGCAGCTATGTTTGGCGCTGGCCCCGGTTGCTGTTACTCGGAAGTGACGAAGGCTTCGCTGATATTATAATTTGGGTAAGTGTTGAACGTTGGAGAACGTCAACTTTTGAACGCAGAGCTCAGGTCTGGGTTAAGTTCCATTAGACATATCCTCTTGTGATGCTATGCCGTGATATGGTATAATGTGCTTGGACTTACTACTAGCAGTACCGAAGCCGCGACGACAAGAGATGCTGAGGCCGCCATACGTACAGGATATTTGTGTGAAGTATTGCGGTGTATAGTCCTACTGGTATGGGGTCCACCTTGAGCAGCAATATCACGGTCTTATCCCGCAATTACTCATTCAATAAGCAACTCCTGTGACACTTAGCGTGTCATAGGCAGCAGTCGATGCAGTACGTACAGGGATGTGGACATGAACTTCTTTCGGATGAAAATGCAACGACAGCAATAGATGAAATCAAAAACCATGGATGGGGAAGTGGAAGCAATGGATGGAGAAGTAGAAGCAATGGATGGGGAAGTAGAAGACGAGCGATAGATGAAAGCACAAGCGACGGATGAAAGCACAATGGTAAAAACGATGGATCAAAGCAAAAGCAAGGAAATAAATGACTCAGGAGGCAATGCATACGCGCATCTTGGATAGATAGATACGGCGGTCGCGGAGCGGATGTCAAGCGTTAGAAAACCGCATGAATGACGGGGAGGTTTCGCAGGTAGGAGAGGCTTTGAGGTAGGATATCGCGTGCGATGAGATGTAGCGGGAAGGCAGGCCTTGAAGAGCAATCGCGTCGACGAGAGAATCGACGTTGTGTTGTGAGGGTATCGCGTGAGGAAGGAGGATATGTGAGGTGAGGTATCGCATGCAATGGTATGTAGCGTGAGGCCAAGGGCAGGAATCGGAGAGTATGGTGGCATCCTGCTATCGAAGATACATGAGTGCGGCCAGAGTAGACGGAGGTAGAAACTGTTGTGAGACAGCTCAGGCGGTGGCTGAGAAGTACAATGTCAATAATGAGCGGTGTGTGACGGAGGGGCGTTAGGACATTGCACTTACAAGGTGTCTTGAACTTGCATATATTTCTCATGTGTCTGTTGCGTTCGAACGTACGTTGGAAGCGTTGCATACAGCCATTGCCCCGATTACCGCAAGGATAGATCTTCTTGCCTCCCGGGATATGTTCGGTCACAATATGCTCACCGTGAGACTTCCTCGGGTTGGTACCTGTGTATATCTGGTTGCACTTCGTCCCATCAGGCCGTGTCAACTCGCACACCACCTGGTATTCCTTTGGTGCAATCTTGTACCGTTCGACGTGTCCGTGTTGCTTCACGAAGTGCAAGTGAATGTCTGGCATTTTGATTCCGTCGAAGGAAAATTGACAAACGGGGCAACGCAGCTGCGAGGCGCCCTCTTCTGTGCCAGCAGGAGGTATGCCCTCGGAAGAGGCGGGCGTATCGTGACTATCGTTGACGTCGTCCTGGGCAATAAGAGTGGCTGTGTCGACAAGTGAAGCTGATTTGGCGTGATGAAGATCATCCAACACGATGCGGCCTCTGTCAGAGTTCAACGCCGTGTTGGTATACCGAGCCCTCTTGGTCCTCAGGGCGATGGAAGGCCGTTCGCCAGAGCTCTGACCAGCTTGATCGTGTTGGTCGTCGTTGTCAACGAGCTGACCAAATGAACGTTTATTCGTGATTGCCTGAGAGACTACTCCCAGCGATGGTTCGACACTGTGAACGCTGTGAGTTATCTGTCGGGAATACTACGACAGAACAAGCATACCATTCAATACTGCCCTCTCTTTGGTCGTTCTCCTTCGTGCTTTCGTCGTCGTCGCTGCTGTCACTGTCAGAGTCATCATCATCGCTTCTGTCACTGTCAGAGTCGTCGTCCTCGCTACTCTCTTCTTCCTCATTGTCATTCTCGCTACTCTCTCCGCCAGAGGGGTATTCCTTGTCGTCCTCGTCGTCGTCAACAGGATTAGCATCCTCGTCCTCATTCTCTTCGTCGTCGTCAGCAAAGACTTGCTCAAATTCTTCGGGGAACTCATCGAAAGCTGATTGCGCCGGCTCATATTCCTCGTCGTCTTCCTCGTCGTCTTCCTCTTTGTACGGAGCACACGCATCGTCAACATATCCATCAAGCGAAAACCCAAAGTCGCGAAGCTGTCTATTAGACAAGCGACTGATACAAGGTGGGGTGTCATTATCTATCCCTCGGGTAACAAGAGTGTAGGAAACTCACTGAAGCTCCTTGAACCCAGGATCATTCCACATCCCCGGCATCTTGAAGACCTAGAAAGTGCTTCGGCTGTCGCTGGTAAGGGGAGTAAATAGACGTGCTGTTGAAGCACAATGAAGAGCGCGTTGTGAGGAGTACACCAAGCTATAGGTGAACACAGAAAGTAAAGTCGCGAAAGTACACACGTGACGCCGTGAGAATATGTAATCTAATCGGAAGATTACCCTGTTTGGGAAGTATGTAGGTTATGCATAGGCGCTTAGCGCATTTCCGTGACTTCCGCGACGCAGGACATGTTCGTGTCTTGCCAGTGTCTGATTAGAGCGAATTGTGAGTAGATATTATTATCATTGTGGAAATATTACTTACGGCACGCAAAGCCTGCAGAGCGGTTGCAATCAACGTACTCATAACCCTTTGCTCCTGTGGCCGGAGCGACAGTGCTGTTAGCATGAGCGCGTAGAGGAATAGCTACACGTCGCAAACGACGCAAAGCAGAAATCGAACTGGTGGATTCAGTCGTGGCGACCTCCGTCTTGGTATTCAAACCTGTGAGTGCACTCCTAAATGTTGCGGAGCGGTCTGGCTGACTTACTTGACTGCGTCAAGTTAAATTGGCTTGATAAAAGCGTGACGATCTGCATTTCTGAAAAGTACAGAGTGGCGCACCTTGGCACCGTGGGATGTCATTGTGACCTCTGTGAGCCCGAGAACCCCTAATTCTGCGGTCAACTGACTCGATTAAACATAGCCATTTTAGAGGCGCGACAGTCTGCATTTCTCCAGGGAAATACAGAATGACGCGCCTTGACACCTTAAAGAGTCATAGTGACCTCTGTGGGTCGTGAATTCCTCGATTGTGCGGTCAATGAGGATGGTCCTGTGAAACAAAGCAATGGTGAACTCCTCGATGAATGCTCTCAAGAATCACCCAGGCTGCACTACGATAGGCAGAATAAGCCGTTCCTCTTCCGAGCAATGGCTTAGGCCGATGCAGCTACTCCGTAGAGCATCCTCTGCCAGGGGGTGGGCGACCCAACTCAAAGCCACCGGGTCAGCCAGCGAGAAATGATGTCCGGCAGCAGTCTGTGGACTCTGCAAACTCGATGGGTTGAATGTGGAGTAGTGAAACAGGCTATCAGTCAGACGCAACAGCCGTGCTACTCAGCGAATCTTGAAGGAGCTGACGGGGTGACAGTTGGGGACGGGCGGGATACGGACAGCAATTTTCTGAAGGAAATTATGGGGGTGCTGTCCGCAACAATGGTTATCATATGACCCTCCGGTTCATATCAAGTACATGGTCATTCTACGGAAGAGAGAAACCATGACCACGGCGGATGGATGAGTGCGAGGAAAACGGCGAAATTAATGGCACTCACTACGCTACTCCAACACACCGCCCTCTCATCTTCGCCCTACCTACCTAGTACAAACCTCCTCTTCCGCACTAAAGGCACCCCCCATGCATCCCAGAGGGTCTGCCTACCACTCCGGCATCTTGTGCATATTTTTCGACCGCGCACGCCGTTCGATTTATCCTTGTCGACCTAATGCATCGCACCGTGAGAGTCACAAAATGAATTTTGCCTGTTCGAGGGCAGCAAGGTCATCTGAGGATCCTAAAAATCTGGTGGACAAGACCTTGACCGCGTAGAACAGAGGAAAGAAGTTTTCTTGGATTTTCGACCCCTCACAACGACGTGTGAGTCGACTCAGGGAGGCGAGATAGACCCCCGACACCCCCAGCGATAGATTGCATCTGTCGCAACGCAATTTCCCATACGGCAGTTATGACTAAAGTATTACTCAACCACCACCCCATCCAAAATAGGCAGGTATAATGGTTCACACCGCCTGCGCACTACCTAAGCTATAAAGTGGGAAACAAAGACATTACAACGACAGTAAGGTACCAGCCACCTAGCCTCTGCTATGTAATCCAAAAGACCAGTCCATGACCAAATCCCAATCTATACAACGTGAACAGTACTTCATCTCTATCGAGGCAAACGCCAGATCTGGCATAAACTCAATCGCTCTCAGTCTCGTATTCATCCGAGTCGCCCCCAGAAGTGGGGCTCGTAGCTCCACTGGATCCTGGCCGAGTACTCTCCAAGCTCGACCTCGACCTCGACTTCGCCTTACTTGTGCTCGACGAAGGGTCCTCAAACAACTCCACCACAAGCTGGCCACCACTCAACCCTTCCACATCGCCGACCTTCTTGCCCGGCTCCCAATGAATCTCCCTCCTCGGATACGCCATAGCCAGCTTGAACCCCCACCAATGCCCATTCTTCTTCCCCACCTTCTCCATTGCATGCAACAACCCGTTCTCACCGTTCTCCTCCCCGTCAGGCGCACTAGTTGGATCAGACGTAGACGGGTATTCTATGCCCTCCGGGATGAATTGCGCATCGACGAATGCATAGACAGCAGTCAACGAATCGTTCTCGCCAAAGAACCGCACAGGCCGCTTGCCATTTGGCATGCGCACACCGACGCGAACGGTCTTGCCACGACCTTGCTCTCCAGGCCTGGGTTCCCTCGGAAGCAACGCCCGCCGTCCCCACCGCCTCCACTCCATTCTCTTGGCTTCCCACGCAGCCTTCTCGTCTTCAACCCTCTGCTGCTCCTCAAGCTCACGCTGTGTTTCCTCAGCCTGACGCACAGCAGCCCGTTGCTGTTCCCGCTCTTCCGCGATCTTCCTCTCGATTCTCTCCTTGTCCCGCCGTGCAGTCTCCTCGAATGCACGGTCTTGCTCGGCGCGGAGCGCGCGTTCCCTTTGGCGTGCTTGCTGCTCGACAAGACGGGCAGTCTCGCGATCAGCGGCCTGACGGCGCAGGCCAGCGAGGTAGGGAGAGACGCGAGGGATAAGCTGCTCACTCAAGTGCTTCACCAGTGTCTGGGCAGACGTTGGCCCTGACGCAGCGGGGATTGAAGGGCCCTGGTGTCTGGATAAGACCGTGAGCACCGAGGACTGAGAAGACTGTGTGCTCAAGCGACGAGACTGTAGGGCAATGAATGCAACGAATGGATATGTGGTCGCTTGCAACTTCTGCGCAGCTGTTGGATAATGATCAGGAACGGTTCCATATGTGATTATTAGCAACGCACCACTCCATGCATCACGGTCGCGGATATCTCCTCCCCAGACAAGGAAATCATTGTCCTTCATGAGCCGCACAAATTCAGGATCAGTAAGAGTACTCCTGCAGGCGTTGTCAGCAATACTGGGGATTGTTGCGAGGAAGAATCTCCGTACCTCTTGAACTCCGGGGTATCGTCGTGCTCCTCGCTAACAATGATAACGCAGCCAACCTTCGCTTGGTCCTCTTTCGCCAGAGTGCGTACAAAGTCCTCGTAACTCCCAATGAAGAGGTCAGGGAGGACACGGAGTTGTGCGCCAGCGTTTCTCCTCGTCACGGAAGCCGAGCCAGACGCGACACCACTAGATTCTCCCTCAGACACTTGCGCACGAGAGATTGAAACACATCCCGTCTCCTCTTCTAAGCTCCGCGCCCAACGCTCAGCAGCCACCTTTGCGTCCCTCACAGGAGGGGCACCGCCTATACTGGGGCGATGGGGTAAGCCAAAGTTCAGCCCGAGCCCCGTGATGGAAAATGCAGGAGACACAGGCGGTAAGGGTATTGGGATTCGAAGTGCACGCAAGATAGCTCGCAGTATGGTATAAGGCACGGCCAAGAGCGCCAAGATGAAGCGTAGGGGGCGAAGGAGTATACTCAAGGCAGAAGTTGTTGGGATCTATGAGAATGATACCGCGTTAGAACCTTTCTATCGCACTATGAGTGCGATGCCATACGCACCACTCGGTCGAATTGTCGCCCCGTAGGTCGACCGTCGAGAAGGCCGCTCTGTTCAGAGTCGTCGACGTCGAAGTCTTCGACATGTCGTTGACTTCTGGACGACGAGTCAGAAGACGTACTTGGTTGAGAAATTGATAAAGGAGCGGATGGTTTGTTGTCGAATATTACATCTGCAGCGCGCTGGGAAGTATGTGAGCGCGGGCGTTGTCGAATCTCATGAGACATAGGCAAGTGTAAGAGGGGTAAGACGGTTCCATATCATGCAGGGACCTAGGTGTTATATCCTCTTACAGCACCCATAGTATACGAAATACGTATCTCGCCCCGAGATGTGAATACATCCGTACCACTTCTCATGCTTCCAGCTGGCATGCACGAGATGGCAAAACCCCAAGGAACAGCACGGTTACAATGACCCACCTGGACGTCCCACCCCACACTATCCAGCACACTCATTGCGACGTCGGCGTCGCCACCATTAGTGAGGGCCTGTAGTTGGCTCAACGCCTCTTGCTGAGACGGAGAAAGCGCGTCTCGGTCCATTCTGCGGTCAAGCACAGACTCTTGAAGATATTTGGAAAGTAGACAGATTGAGAAAATGAGAAAGAACTAGAGAGTGTGTAGAGAGCGACGAGAATGCGTTTGGTGCATGGGTGTGCTGTGACAGCCTGCGCTGGCTCTCTCCCAGCTTTAATATTCACTTTCGGCCGTGTCATTATCGCGTATGTCCATATTTGGCGGTTACATCCGCAGTAAATATTCCGAAACTTATTCTTCCCCACCGACTTCCACCACTGGCACCTGCGCTGCTGCCCCTCGACGAGTAGTCACATCTCTGGACCAAATATCTATCAATCAAATTGTCAAGATTCCGCACACAACCAACGGAAGAATGGGCGAAGTTGTCAACTTTGTCGTAGCGGTCGCCGTCATCGTGTTAGTGTTCCGATGGGCCACTTCAAGTGCGCGCACCTTCGTCTCTTTCAGTAAAATTCGTCTCAATTAAACAATTAACATTCGCAGGTAAAGATGGTGCGGGAGGTGCACAATCTCCTTCTGCGATATTGGGCTTCAAGCCAAAGACCATCACCCCCGAGCAGGTATGTCTCTTCACTTTCGCCGTGTGGCTCGTACGACCTACGCGTGTCTACCCTCACAGGTTGAGACCATACACAACATGTTCCCGGATATACCCAGGTATGCTCTTTGCTTCATTGAAACTGGACCAAGGAAACTGAGGCGCTTATGAACAGTGACAACATCCGCTACGATCTCCTGAGAACAGGCAGCGTGCAACTAACCTCGAACAAGATACTAGAGAGGGGCTACCTCCCACCCGTACGTCTCACCCGCTCTATGTTTCAACCAAGAGCCACCCACATATATTGACATCCACCCACCTCTCAACCACAGCCACCAGCAGGCTACTACCAGCTCTATCCACGCACCGAGCAAGCAGCGCCACCACCTCCACCAGCAGCCGCACAACCCGCTACCTCGTCATCCAAACCCAAACAATCTCTCATCGCAAAGTACAATTTGCAAAACCGCGTGTCCCCCGATCCCACCGACGCCGAATCGAGCTCGAGCGCGGTGGAGCCTACGAACAAGTGGGAGGAGAGCGCGGAGAAGCGTGAGGCAAACTTGAGAGAGAGAAAGGCGAGGATGGTGTTGGCTGCTAGACAGTACGTTTCTGGTTGTCTTGGTGAGACGCTGTGATGGTTTGTACTGACGGCTGTTTGAATTGTTATTCTGTTATTTGTAGGCGACTTCTGGCTCAACAGCAGCAGAGTGTCTCTACTTCCCAGTCTTGAAGGCAAAATAACACATATGCATACTGGATTACCATGTCTGTGAGTTCCTGGTCAGAGTTTAGGGAGGTCGGAAACGCTCATAAAAACGCTTGCGTAGTACTGGATTTGAGTCTCTTTGTCATTTGATTGGGTACCATGCTGTACATCTATAAACTATACTCCTCACTCATGAATACATATCGTCGTGTCTGTAGTGAAGCTGCGGTCTGTCTACCGCCGAATATGTTTAGAATGCCGGATATTGACAGCGCAGTTACTTGCAACATGTAATCGTGTTTATTGACGGGGAACGTGAACATACGCTAGGGCAAAGATCAACAGCAAGAGGTACTAGATCCAAACGGACATTACGATTAAAACAAAACATAACCAAAAGCCACATGTATACGTATGAGCATAGATAAATCCACTTTTCCAGAGTCAGCACTCAGTAATCAGCATTCAACAATCGAATCCGTAAACGAAATCTTCAGGTTCCTCAATCGTCGTGATGTTGGCGTTGGGATCAACAGCAGTCTTGCAGATGCTCGCTTGGTACTCTTCCTGAAGAAGCAGCTCGACGACATTCCGCGAGGAGATCGTCTCAGTCTCCATGGTTGAGATGAACCTACGTACACAGCCACCCGCAAGTGAGTGAAAAGAAAGTCAGCATGAAGGATAAGCTGGCTTACGGCTCGAAAGAGTTGACGTAGTATAGGCCTTTGGCGAGCTTGACCGGAGGGAAAGTCTCCGTCGGGGGCAGAACAGGATACGCGTCCCACTACACGCAAACATCGACACCATCAACAACTCGGAAGCAAGAAGAAGAACGCGAGATTCAGACGCACCTCCTTCCTATAAACCCACCCGATCCTCCCAAACGCCCTCCTCAACCACGCATCCTCCAACCTCCTCTCACTAAACACCTTCACACTCCACTCCTCCCCGGCCTCGCCCCGTCCCCTCGGATCCCCCACCTCCAACTTCGTGAGGTTCTTCTCCCCTTCCGTGCTCTGAACCTTCCCATGATAGCTCAACGAGTTGAACTCCGGTTTCTCGTCGCCCCCGGATGCACGGGCGCGTTCCCACGTGGTGAGCACGGTAGGTGGGACGGCATCTTTCTCTTTGAGCCCGAAGTACCGCGTGCGGGCGGCGGGGTTGGGCGTGCTGAGGAGGGTGACGTGTAGGTGGACGTAGGGCTGTGGGGGGATTACGGGAAGGGAGGTCGAGTCGAGGAGGGAGAGTTTGAGGGAGGCGGAGTGGAAGGGGGCGGCGAGGATGACGGCGCGGTAGGAGCGGGCGGTGGGTTGGTTGGTGGAGGAGGTGTAGTGAAGGACGTAGTTGTCCGAGGATTTTTGCGTGATGGCGGTTACCTGGGTGAGAATGTTGATTAGTGTAGTCGGTGGACTAGATTATATGAGAGATCACTTACTGTGCTGCCTAGGAAGAGCGTGGCGTTCGAACGCTTAATGAATTGGTCAAAGATCTGCCAGTTTCCACCGATGACCTGGACAGCGCCTTCTGCTGCCATTGAGGTGAATCCTTCGAGTGCATGGATCGTGTCGGCGTTCTACAACGGAGTTCACACATGGCCTTTCCGAATTGTAAATCGGAAACTACTGACCTGTCCGTAATTGACCCTGGTAGCAGCCTCAACCATCTCACGAGTAAACTTGGGGTTGACGCCCTGCCCGTCAAGGTATTCCGCCGTCGTGCTGTTTAAGAGAGATGCCCAGTCGAAGGAGGCGACGAGGTGTGACACGTCTTGCCAAGGTGAATTGCCATAGGGTGCGGTGTAGAGAGACAGATAGGTGTTAATCATCTCCTTAACGCTGGGAACAGAGGATAATCAGCGAAGGTTCACCTATGAGAGCTACGGTCTTACAGGGCTTGTGTGCGACGTGGTGCATTAATGCCATACCGCCAGAGGACCTTGACGGTTGACCACCACGAGCCAAACCACCCAGACTTAGTCTACAAAAGCCATTATGAAACGATCAGTCAGCAGGTTGCACATTCACCCAAACAAAGCATACCGTGAGCAAAAATTCTTTTCCGTCCCATATACCAAGAGAACCATCGCCATCTTCTCCTGAAAAGTCGGTCAAGTTGAGGCCGAACTCTTGTGACGCGCGCCAGAGGTTCTTGTTGGCCTTGACGAAGATGGATGCCCCGAGCTCGATGGGAGCGAGTCGCGAGTCGTTGTATGGCTGCACGGTAGTGCTTCCTGTGTAGCAGGAGTATCAGTGAGCAGAGTACACATGCATCAGTCGCTGCCGTATGGAAGGGGGAGGGCAACTCAAATACAACAGTCACTATGCTAACGTGCTCAACATTGAGCCCTCCTTGACACCGACCGAGCCGAAACATGGCCTCAAATTGAGGGAAAGAGGAAACACTCACGGCCTCCCACGTAATCCCTCTCTTCAAACACATCAATCTCGACGTCCAGTCCCCACCTCTCCTTGGCTTGCGAGAGCCAAAACGCAGCAGACGAGCCACCAGCTCCAGCACCTATGACAGCGATGCGGTTCGACGGCAAATCCGGCTCTTCGTGTTCAGCAGACAGCGCAAGTGGGAGCTGCTGGTTGTTAAGCCGTGCGTCGACCCATGGGAGGTGGAAGCCAAAGGGCAGCTGGAACGCCAACCCGACCTCGGCGAAGGCATATGTAGCGATCAGAACGGTCGCTGCGTGCATTGTGGCCGACGATGTGGTGGTGGTGGTGATGGACTGTGGTCAACGACTCAGACGTGGTGTTGACGCGACAATCACCACCACTGGCGAGCGCAACAGGGTCGAGGCGATAGACGCACGTTTAATCTTATCAGATAAGTTCGGGCCAGTGATCACGTATTCTCAATTATTTCTTCGGGGTTTATGCACCGTCTACCTCCAGCTTAGTCCAGCCGTTTTTTCTTCGTCTCTTTCGTTCAACGTTCGTTAACGTTCAACATTCAATATTCAACGTTAGCATCCTATGTATATGCAGAGCTTCCAAATTCAAAAGCAACTTTGAACTTATCTAAGCACTACGAACGTCGAACCATCAATCTATCTACACAAATTAGCGCCTGTTCTCAACAACAGGGGTTTATTAACGTTTATTACCGTTTATTAGCTGGCTTTCCTCTTGCCACCATCACCGCCGCAGCCAGTCCTCCCAAACAGTCCTCTCCGTCGGTCTTTCGTTCTTTGACAACGACCGAAACACCCTCGACACCGCCGTACGACTTTACAACGCCCTCGTCACCGTCTATCATGCCTTCCTCGACTGTCCCAGCGACCCGCCCAGCCCCTCCTCCCGAAGACTGCGAGTACTCTGTGCCGACGTGGAAAGATGTTCCCTCGACGTGGGACGTCTTCTTCTCCCTTCGCTGCCCGTACCGCTCGCCTGAAAACCCCGTTGCCGCCTACCTCTGGCGGAAACGCGTCTGGTTCGAGGTCACTTTTGCGTTGTCCATGATGGAGCCCTGGGAAAAGTTGTTGCTAGGTATGCACCGTCTCTCCAACACGCTCCCATTATCTGCGTTACACCCTCCTCGTCTCGTTGCTTTCCTTGCATCAGTCTTTCATATCACATCCTCTCACACGCATAATGATATGATTTTGATATTCATTTCAACTGACATGCTATCTTACAGTACTGGTCCTGACATCCGTCTCCTTGCTCATCTCCTACGCGGCCACGACCTACCTTCCACTACACGTCCACTTCCTCCTCTCACGCGCCAAATACTACCTCCTAGGCACAGACCTCCCCATCTCAGTATCCACCAGCACTATGGTCCCTGTCGATGGCGGCGTATACGGACTCGGCGTCATTGGTGACTATGCGTACGGCGGGATCGAGAAGCTTGGGGAGTTCGTCTCTACGTGGACCGTGTGGAATGCTACTACCGGGGCTGCTCAATGACACTCCGGAAGCTCGGACTTTGGAAGCTTGGTTTTGTTTGTGTCGGCGACCGGGTTTGATTGGCTGCGCAGCGGTTGGTGATTGGCCGTGGCCGTTTCTTTTTGTCATAGGTATGTACGCATCCGCCGTGCCTTATACTCCTCGCTTATGTTCGCTCATCTCAGCTCTCATAGAATATCCAATATATAATCTTCCTACAACTACAAAAATGCAGATACCTTTAGGAAGGAATCAGCCATCGTTGTTGAATCATCACACGCCTTTTCCTTCATGCTCAGAAAACTGTCACTATACAGCGCACGCCGTCATGTGATGTTTGTTCCCACTACATGGTTCAAGGTCATATGTCTGTCATACCACAAGTACTGCCAACTACGACCTTGAAGGCTGCAAACGGTACCCAGTCTGCCCCCAACCGGTCCCATTCGGTCTCCGCTTCACCGATCTCTTCAGACATTAGTACTTATCAAACGTCCTTGCCTTCAAATGAAGTTTGATACCTGACGCATTCGCATTACGTATCACTCGAGCTCGGCACGACAACCTGATATTTGCCAGTACTGGCTGTGGCAACCGAGACCCAGTACTGGCTGTGGCAACCGAGACTTGTGGTCACTGAGCGCTGAGCTGCGGCCTTCAAAGTTCGTACTCGTATGTGTGACCACACGACAGTCGACCCAGGATCAGCATTTGATAAATATTCCATTTATTCATGCGTTCCAGAGAAACGAGTGATGAACGACCGAGTGAAACAACGTACAACAGTAACCCTACATACTTATAAGATAAATACCGATAGGAGCTGGGAAAGAGGGAGTGGGTGGGGTTAGGGTTGGTATCGAGAATCGCCGCTCATGCAGGCAGAGTAGTGGTAAGGGTTTGACTGCGAATGAACATCAGAGAAGGAAATGCAGGGTTTGGCACGAGAACCGGCTAGTGCCAAGATGGTACTCTGCCCGAAGCAATGCACGGCTTCTTACAGCACATGGACAAGTTGAAATAAGGGACACCGCTCAGAGGAGAGGAGAGGTGATCAGTTCTAGATAGTGTTGTAGCTTGTACCGAGGGCGGTGAGCTTGTTGTTGCCGTCGACGAGGATATTCTGCCCAGCCATGAAGTAGGCGTATTTCTCAACGCCGGCCTTGCCGTCCAAGAAGGGGAGCATCGTCTTCAGGAAAGCTTGTTGCTGCGCGACGGTACCGCTCGCGCCAAACTATCACGCCAAACAGCATAAGCAGTCAGCCTCCCTGTACATTCATCCGAGCGACAATAACAACGAAGAACGCGACGCACCTCAGTGACCCAAACAGGTTTGCCATACTTGGAAGCGACAGACGAGATGTAGTTCTGGAAGTACGCCGTGTTCGTCGCGGAGTCGTAGATATGGATGGCAATGGCGTCGATATGGCAGCCCGTGCACGCCTTCAAGAAGCTGTCGAGCCAGCCGGTGCCCATGGACGGCGGGGCGCCATTCGTTACTGCGGGAGAGACGAGCTTGGCCTTGCCGTGGAAGGGCTCCATGTATTGCTTCCATGCGGCTGCTGCTACAGCCGGACTCAAGTTGGCTTGGGATCCCAGGTCTGGTTCGTTGAAACTGTTGAATAGTCACGCGTCAAGAAGGGGATAAGATACCATATGTCTTGTGTGAGCAGCTGCTGCTTTGAAGGTCTGGAAATTAAAGGGCGTACCCGAGAAGATGAGTCGAACCAGCCTTGATGGCCGCGTTGGCATGATCAGACCATCCGTTGGCATGGTTAGCGTCGGTGCCCCAGAGCATAGGAACGTATTCGACACCGCTGTTCAAACTGCCGCTATGTGTGGGTGCCCAATTATAGGCCCATTTGATCCTATGCAAAATATGAAATCATGAGTACACCAAGATCTTCATCTTTATTACGGTGGCTGTAAGTTCGATACTTACTTGCTGCCAAATGGGTGGGTAGCGGCGACATCGTTGAAGGAGACGCCGCGCTTGGACCCAGGGTTGGAGGCAGCGGCAAGGACATGGGTCTCGATGGCCGCAGACCCAGTAGACTCAGGTCTGTGTGATTCGGAGAAAGGAGCTGTCAATGAGAGCGTCTCGGTAGATGAACAATGAGTCTGACTGACGCTGCAGCGGGGGTAGAGTCGCCGAGAGTTGCAGATGCGCCTGTGCGGCGGTGGAGACGCTTCATGTGGTGTTGACCCTCGACCGCGACAGCGGTGTACAGAATGAGAGAGACGAGCGTAGCGGTGAACTTCATCGTGAAGGGTTAGAGCTTGGTGGTGTGGTCCGTGAAGCTTTGAAGCTTTGAAGAGTGGTGGTTGGTGACTCGGAGGCGTTGAAGGAAAGTATTGACAATGAAAGACAGGGCAGAACCGATGAGGAGGACGGAAACTGCAAGGAAACCGGACACGAAATCGTTGAAAGATGAAGCTTGATAGTGAAGCTACGCTGAGGCCAGGAAAGATTGTACTTTAAGTAAAGCACTGACCTGAAGGGTGAACACGGCTCTTAAATAAGCACCGTCACCCTGGATCGATGTTCTGGCCACCGCGCGGTTTTGGACGTGCACATCAAAACAGCATCAGTCCTCCATACTTGCGGCGCATCTGGCCGGAGCGAGCTCAGTGTCTATTGTACAGAAGTGAGTTAAACAAGGAGACGATGTGTGTTTAAGAGACATATGCATACCTTATTGCGATACAAATACCTGTCAAGAGTGCGTAGCAAGCATGAGGCTGGATGTATAACTTCAATCGTAGACAAATTCCAGACCGAGAACTTCGTGTTACACCAAAGTCTGATCCGTGGGGAATGGGCCTCGGGAAGACCAGGTTTATATGTGGTTTCGTAAAGTGTTCTGGCAGAGTGTGCTATAGCCTGAGGTTTTCAGCAATCTGTCGAGCACTGTTGACACTGGGCTTGCTTCCCTGGAAAGTTTGCCTCTTCTGGCAATCCAACCTACTTCTAAGCTCTCTTTGTGCCACATTGATACGTCGCATATAGTAGTACCTGAGTGTTGGCCATATTAGTTGAGAACTGCGGATGTCCATTATTCGTCAACAGAGTAGCTCCTCCTCTTCGTGTGACACGGACGAGGTCCCCTGAGTTACTCAGGTTAGCCGTTAGATAGTGCCCATAAGTAGAGCATCAGGTTGTAACTGGCACCGTGCCATACGTACGGGTTAGACCTGTGAAATAGACTTTTCAAATGTCACTGAACCGCATGCAGCTCATAGGCTCGGACGTACTAGACTCCATGCATTGGAGAGTATTGATTCGAACATCCTCAAAATGTTGACATTTCTGAAGTTCCAGACAGTCTCGGTGCAGTGTAGCCGTTGTTTGTTTTGTGCCCTAGGTCAGCCCAAGCCAGTCTGAATCCAATCAAGAAGATACGATTCGAAGTTAGTATGGACGTGTATATCACCGCACGTACTGGGGTGATACTTGTGTCAAGATGATAGCAGCACACATAAGCGGCGATCCCGGCGGACGAGTACTACTAGTAGTCTTGCTCTCAAGTTCATTCCGACTCCACTAAATGTGTATTTCAAGAAGCTTTTATAGCCGCCGGGCACATGGTGTAGTTGGTTATCACATCCGCTTAGCATTTATCTGCACCTGCGGGGGGTGCTGGGTTCAATTCCCAGTGTGTCCAGTACACATTTTTGCCATATTTCTTCACGAGATGTAAATATCTGGAGCGCATCGCCCATGCATCATACCTCACATTGGACAAGGAGGTACAGGAGATCTTATTTCTTCAAACGCGGGACACGCACAAACGTAAACGAGCCTCCACCTTTCTCAGGCCTGTGACATAGCTAACATACAAACAAATAGTAGGACGATAAAATTGGGAAGCATAGCTGTAAGTAAGCATAACCATACCAGATGAGCCCAGTACTATTAAGTATGCGCAGAACCTATTCATCCGCTGCTTACTCAGCCTGAGAATTCTCTGCGGGACATCCACCAAGTTGTCCAGCAGTGACTCGGATACCGCGGTGATGATCAAACGTCGGCAGATGCCTAACATTATCAGATATGGAAAAGAAGTACTAGAGACCAAACCGTGACTTGCAATGACGAAATATTCCCGAGAGATACAATCGATCCATCCGAAACCTATCAGTGTGCACATATAGAGGAGCCATGTATAAGTGAATGTTAGCGAGATGTATCATCATTAGAGGCATGTCACCGACCTTTCTGAACCCTCCACGTCAGTTTCTTCTGCAAGTACGGATGCACGACCTCGTCGTCGAACGAGATTAGGCCCATGATTTCTATGATAGCCTCGTTCAAGCTGATGAACCCTTCAATCTTGGTTTGCTCCTCAATGTTCCGTACGCAGTTCGGGCATTTGTCCTGCATAGAATTGACAAACGCGCAAACAGACCCGACATAATACTTTGAACCCAGCCGGTATCTGCTGTCAGTGGTCGAGATCGCGTTCTCGTCGGCATCCTCAGGGCATGGAGAAAGTTACTCAACCTACGGACGTACCTTCCCAGGAGCTATAATCCTCTCACCAACCCATTGAACCCTACTACTTTCACGGTTGTTCGCCCGTCAAGTTTCAGGCCCTTCGCCAAACGCGTCGTCCTTTAAGCTCGTTCCAGCGACCTCGGACCAGCAGATGTCGTTCTCAAAGCATCCCAAGACATTCGTCCATAAGGTCGACGCCAAATTCAAGTCTCCTATACGTAGTGGTCAGTCTCGTGTCGCTTTACTACACCTCATGTCGCACTGAATCGTCACATCTAGTTCGATACTCGCGAATGGTCTGGTTTGAGTACCTTCCGAGCTTCCGACAATTCGTACTTCTGTACTGACTCTCAAATTCATCAGCCAACCTTGTACACTTTCATCATGATCGCAGAGAAGGCGAATACTTGGATAAATGCATTTTGAACTGCAGCAGCGTGTAATATATGACAAAGACGTAGGTGAGCGTGTTATAGTAGCACGTCAAGAGTATGCACGGAAACCCACCTGCCACTGGCACAAATACCAAGATTCTCGTTACCAGACTTCGCCAACACTATGCCATTTCTCCAAGAAACCAGCGAACGGCCGAGCATGATATCCGGCCGAACAGAGTTCGAGCCTGAGAGAGACGGAGGCGAAACCCGCGAGAGCTCGTCGAAACCCGGGGACGCAAGATTCCATCTTGTCCCGATTGGATTTACGTTATAACCTTCTTGCGTCGTCATCGTCGATCGCTAACGTCGAAGCACTGCCTGTCCCAAACGAGTAGTAGTGAGGCCGAATCCGATATGTGTGATTGAAAAAACCGAATACAAGAGTAGGTATGATAATGGACCGTATACAACTTGAAGGAGACAAATAGAAATGTACCACCGAGACAATGAACCTATAAGACAGACGGGAGAGAGCCAGGGTCAGTTACCAGCCACGAACGCATGAAAGGACCTCGATAGTCAGATAAACGTTGGAAACAACTTATCCTCATAGATGTTGATACTCGGAGTGAGCTGAATTAAAGAATGCATCACGTAGGGGACAGCAAGGGACATGTACTCACCAACGTATAAATAGACATAGTCAATTCCAGAGGCGTGACAACTTCACCTCCTCCACACCCCTGACACACGTAATCTTGACGTGGTACTGCAGTCGCAAAACACGCCGTAGAGAGATAGCTATAGCTTAGAGCTCGCCTGTGACGTTATGTCCTGCCAGCCTTGAAACGACGCGGGTCACGACGGCAGCGCCCTTGGCCTCGTGACCGTAGAAGTAGTACGTCAACCGTTCTTGGAAGAGCGAGAGTTGCAGCGGTGTGAACCTGAGAACGCTTGTCACTGTAAGCAACAGGAGGCAGTAGAATAGGAGTACTGGCGCCGTTCAAAGCAAAAGGACCAGCGTGGTTAGATAGAAGTCAGTCACGGGAGGCAGGGAGATGAAGGGATCCACGCACAAGTCATGAGTTTCTCCCACGGTTCAAGCAGCGATAAACCCAGCGTCGTTTCTACCCACATCCGCTTCCGCCATATGAGCGCACCGATGGGGTTAGTGGGCGGGCGGTAGGGCAAGTCGAGGGCAAAGACGGTCTCAGCCACAGTGGGCGTGTGCTTCCAGTGTTCGATCGTGTTCGGCATTGGGTCTGTTCGTCTGGCGTATAGTGTTTCTTCCTGTTTCTAATCTGTATGTGTACAGTTTAAGTCTAATGTCTTAGTAATGCGACTTGCGCCGAAAGGCAGGGAGGGTGGTTTCGTGAGTGGGGCGTAAAGGGGGACGTGGGCGAGCAAGGAAAACAAACAAGAGACGGTGGGGTTCGCCTTATTTATACACATATCGAGACCAGCAAGCAGAAGAGAGCGAGCGGGTCCGACGCTGCTTCTTTTCTTTCATGCTTGATCTCCCTGTTCCGGCCATGGTTAGAGGGGTGCTTGAGCGCTTAATATTACGCCGCTATTCCTAGTGTCCCCGGCCGGTCGGTGATGACAAACCCGTGCCTCCTCCTTGTGTGCCCGTTTATTCTCTCCCTTCTGTTCTGTCGAGCTATCTATTCTACAGAGATGGAACAACAGCGCAGTACCTCGCAAAGGAGTACCACAGAGCTGCTATATGGTCTGCCTTTACAGTACATATGCATAGTCCATTCACCGCTAGTGCCGGCGGCGCCGTGCGGTCTCGACATCTGTAATGATCTCCGTCGTGAGTCCGAAGTCCGAACATTCCCAGCCCGTGTACCACCAAATACTTTGGCTGGATCTTCGATAAGTAGTAGTGATGTGATCAAGAGGAAGCGAGCTTGAGTAGACTTCACTTGAGTAGCAGACCCATTCACCGATGGCTGCAGAAAGGACGAGCAAACTATATAAATAGTAGGTCCAACTTGAGCGTCACGGCCACTTCCTCGACGCCGAAACATACGGCCTGGTGACTTCCATCACCCCTTTACAAACCCCCCAAGCAAGGCGTAGTTTCTGCACTTTATATAGCTGGACGAAAGGTCTAGGAGTCGAGAATACACTAGAAGTAGATCAAGTCCTGGTAATGATGCAAAAATGACGTGCAGTAGGATCTGAGTAGGTGACGTGAGATCGTTTGTACCTTCTTACTTATCTTAGTCTGCAATGAGCAACGCATTGATTATCTTGCTGTAGAGAATTGTCGATGGAGTCATGATGGAAGAACTTGAAAAGAACTTGAACGTAAGTAAGTACGAGAGGAGAAGGCACCTGATCGAGCCGAGCGGCGCCTGCCGCGGTGTTTGCTTGGTCATATTTGCATATTTGTTGGTCTTGAGCGCTAAGCAAATTCCGTACGCTTTATCTGAATTTACTGAAGTCTGTAGCCAGGACACAATGCAGCCACAAGCCTTGATCTGTACGCTACATTCACGTTTTCTTGATTTCTCTGCAAGACGTTGACTGTCCTGGCCAGTCCATCTGCATCCGAGTCACCCGTTAAACTCGGGCTCTGATTTGGACGTCTGTTGTCGCCAACTTGCATCTGCCAAAGACACTTCTTATTCAAACGATGGTCTAATGTCTCGGATGCGTTATCTGCACAGAATACTTATCATACTTATCGTGCATCAAAACCACTGTGCACCCGCTCCGAGTACGTCTCGCGCTAATTCTCCTTGTCTTGTCTTCCTCGTTCGCTCACTACTGGCAATATCCCAGCAGATCATAGAACGCACTAATATCTGCATTCTAACTAGCGGATCCCTGTCATATACGACGCGTTGGCCGCCGTCGACTGCGTAATCGATCATAGTTGCTATGTTCACCGACACCTTCCCAGACGATCTCACGATTTACATCTTCTCATTCCTCTCCTTCTCAGATATCGCTGCCCTTCATGTCCTCTCTCGTCGATTCCACCAGTTTCTAGAAGACCACGCAGATGTCTTGTATCATCAGCTCGCTGTTTCTCATCGATATGCGAAGAAGGGACGGCTCTTAGAGGAGGTGAAGAACGAGGAGAGTAGGAGAGGCGGTAGACATCTCAGGAATGTAAGGGGTTGGAAGGAGTTTTGTGAGTCTTCACACTCGGAGTTTCATTCACTTCTGCTTACGATCGTTAACTTGTTGATCGCATCCTATTTCAGGCAGAGAATCCTGCATTCTAAACGCCAACTGGACCTCCCATGGCTTGGCCATCGTAGGCGGGTATACAAACTTGATCGACGATCCGAATGAAGACGCCCTTGTGGATTTCGCTGTAGACGACGAGCATGGGATTCTGCTCACGCTAATATCAAGAAATAGTGATCACAGCAAGGTGCTAGTTGTGAGGACGATGGACGGCCAGAGGGTCATTTGGAGTCTGCCGGAGGTGAGTAGCACTTTGCCATTTACGATATCATTGAGAGCGTACACCGTCTATCATAATGCTACTCACATAGATTTCCCTCTTCGCCAGGTAACCCGTTTCGTCCATTCCGGGGATTACTTTCTTCTCTGGCGCGGTCGTACCTTCATGGGCGAGGTGGAGGTTTGGCGATACGTCACGCCTCCTTCCTCCCCGAGCACGACTACAAACTCGACCGTAACTGGAACTTTCGCTTTATACGCTACTCTACCAACTCCTCCCGGTGGTTGGCGCAACTACGCATTCCGTGCGCCCCTTCTAGCTCTCGTTAATCCGCATCAGGGTCATCTCGTCCATCTATTCGAATTACCTCCCACGCCACCCCTCTTAGATTGCCCGTCAGAGTCTCCTCCGACGCCGATTCAGTTACAAGCCATCAGGCTGATAGACCTCGATATGCTCCTCACGACGCACTCTTCCATACCGGATCCTGCTGAAAGACACATGCTTGTCTTCTCTGTATTACTGGATCTGCAAATCTCGGATAAGTACCTGTGTGCGTGTTTCGACACGGGGTTGGTAGTAGCGAGGTTGAGAACTGATATTTCCGAGGAGGAGGACGGTGAAAGTACAGGGAAGGGGAAAGCCACAGCAGATGCTCAGAGAGGACAGGTCAGGAAGGATGCGATCATGTTGGAGGCCACGGGTCAACCAGATGACGATAGAAGGAGGATGCCAACTGCGCAGCACGTTTTTAGTGAAAAACGTTCATCCACGCCACTCACTTCGTCTTCAAGTCTGCCGTCAATGGGCATCAAGTATAGGGTGAGGACGGGTTGGGGAGTGATGGGTGAAAGCATGGTCAAGGAACGTACGAAGGAAGAAATTGAGAAAGAGGAGAGTGAAAACAGCAATGCCCTCGTCAGGTCGTCCCATCGGTGGAACCCAAATTTTATATCCGGTAAGCACGCTCCCTTTCTACGCCTCTCATCCAACTTCTGCACCGAGTGCTGACGTTTTTTCATTGCACTGTGGTGTCCTGCTGTCGACGGCAATGGACTCATCCAGCTCAATTCTCGCCAAACGGTAAACACCTCATCGCAGGTACTACCTTCCGCTGTATCTACCTCTTCACCGATCTCGACCGGATATTCGACTCCGCGGGTGTCTCCCCGCGAGACATTGTGCAGAAGATGGCAATGGAAGAACCCGTGAGATACCTGAAGTGGGACACACATGATACGGTGTTTGCTCTACGGGACGTATGTCAAGTTCGTTTCTCGCTCTTGACTCTAGCTTCAGCTTGTGGTGCCTCGCCCCTTGTTTCGATGGCAGTTTGCTCCGATAGTACATTCACTGACAATCTATTACCACAGGACGAGAACGAGACGTGGTTATTCGACCTTTGTCCAACATATCATGCACACCCCAACTCTCACTCGCCCGACGAGAATTTTGACGATCCTCCTCTCCGTCTCGTAGGTGCGCGAGCCCTAAATGTCAGCGTCTTTGGACAACCAAGACCATTCGTACATGGATTACAAGTTCGAAAGACGGGTGTTTGGGCGATGTCGGATTTGGACCTAGTGCTCAATAGACGGGTTGATGTTGCTGGTGGAGCGTCGGTATCACGTGAGTACTGTGTCCCTGTGGTGTATTCACACCGGAGAAGTGGTTGCGGATGCTAATGGCGCTCGATAGACCGTACAGTGTGTTTCGTTGGCTTTACGGATGATTTGAAGGGTATACTGTGAGACAGTACGTACTTATTCAGAAGGCTGCGGCGAAGTGGTATGTCTCTTTTTCGGAAGCCACGTAACACACGGTCTAACAATGTACCAGTGTTCCACCTCGAAACGTAAATGTACGATACGATAGCCTTAAATTATCATTGCAACATTAGGGTGAGCTCCTTACGTCTCATGACTCCCGGCCACTGCTGATGTGACCTCAGAACTCTAAACTAGCAACAATACACTAGCCCGTCTGGCACAGGCTCTGTGGCCCATAAATTCAGATTGAATGTCTCTGTCGTATCTCCAAACCCAGGAGTGTTTTCTTGGAGAATTGATTATACTCATTTTGAGCACTTATAGTGGTGTTCCTTCATGAGCGTGCGTGTACGCCACCAGGACGTATTGCCACAGTACTTCGGCAGAGTACGCTAGCACGATAAGGTAAGTACAGTGGTTGATGCTGCGGCTGATACTTAGACGCGTGTTCCTCGGCACACGTCCGAGTCGTGTATGATGGTCCCATCAATCCCTGCAGTGCGATCAATTGAAACTACCTCGTAGCGGTTGGTTGGGTAATGAGTATGATGCCGTGCCTCGGAATCGCGTGAAAGGTGAGTGTAATGCCTGGTGTTATTAGACTCATATAAACGGTGCCAGGTGCCCTCTTATAACTTAGTTCCTTTCCTGCCTATTTTCCTGCCACTAATCTATCCAGCCAGTACAGTGCTATCAGCCATGACTGAACAAGTTCCAGTGCCCCCTTACATCCCCGTGTTGTCTCACGTCGTTCAAATCGACCGAGAAAACCCCGACAAGACGTTCAACGAATGGAGGGCTGCTTATGGGGAAATATACCAGATATATCTGTTAAGTGAGCGAAGCTGCATACAGTTCGTTAGGAGCGTCTTTAACCTTCGCACTGTGCGTCTTGTGTTCAGGGCAGTCAATTATGGTCGTTTCTTCGGCCGCACTGTGCGCCGAGCTGTCCAATGACCAGAAATTCACAAAGAGCATTGGCGGCCCTCTGATCGAGATTCGAGCCCTTGTTGGTGACGGGTTGTTCACAGTAAGTTGGCAATCTCAAGTCATAGATTCCAGTCATATACAAGGTTTGCAGGCACGGAAGGACGAATTAAACTGGGGTATCGCCCGTGCGTATACACTCAATTGTCAAGCTGAACGCCAAAAGACCTTATATATTCTCAGATCGTCTCTTAACCCCCAGCTTTAGGACAACAGAGGTGAAGAGCATGTTCCCAGATATGTTAGACATCGCTTCGCAACTGGTGCTCAAATGGGAAAGGTTCGATTCTATCCGGTTCCGCGTTCTGTGTCGTTGAAGTGGCTGCTTAGATTCGGGTCTGATTATCCCCTTAACCCTACGGAGGACTTCACTCGTCTCACGCTGGACACTATCGCGATCTGCTCCATGTCCTACCGGTGTGTATATTCCCAACTGTAGAACGTAGGGCATCGCTGACCACTTCATCCAACGTAGCCTAAATTCCTTTTACAGGGTAAGCTTAGAACTTCTATCCGTTCTAGCTTAGCTACATGGCTGTTAACCTTCCACAGGACGACAATCACCCGTTCGTTCAAGCCATGTACGACTTCTTGACCGAATGCGGTCATAGAGCAAACCGACCCGCCTTCGTGGATTATGTATTCCCCTCAGGATACAACAAATGGCAGGCGGACATCAAGCTTATGACTGATCTTGCGCAAAGCAGTGCGTCACGTCTTATTGCAGGATATTATGACCCCGGTTAATAACTCTGTCAATAGTCGTCGATAAACGTCGCCGACACCCAATCGACAAAAACGATTTGCTGAATGTCATGATGAAGAATACAGATTCGAAGACTGGTGAGCGTATGACGGATGAATCAATCATAAACAATGTAAGTCTGCTGTCGTACTCTGCAGTCTCCGCCACAGAGTATTGAGTTGTTTTTGCTCATAGCTAATCACGTTCTTAATCGCTGGTGAGTCCTAATCGCAGTGCTCCTACAGCATACGTCACTGAAACCGTTACTCTAGGGCACGAGACAACGTCTGGTAAAGTATCATCTCACTTGCAATAGACAGAACATCCACAGCTAACGATGATCGCTATTTGTTTTCAGGTCTTCTGAGCTTCTGTGTCTACTACCTCATCAAGCACCCCGAAGCCATGCGCAAAGCGCAGGCTGAGGTAGATGATGTACTCGGTGACCAGCAGCTCCAACAGGAAGACCTAAGCAGGTTCCCTTATCTCACTGGTATGCCATGTTACTCCAACGATTACAGTGAAGGTATTCTTACCTCTATTCTCTCGACAAGCAATCCTTCGTGAAACTCTCCGCGTCAGTACAACGATTACCGGCCGAGCTGTAGAGGCCAACGAAGACACGACAATCGGCAATGGGAAGTACGCCATAAAGAAGGGTCAGAGGTTTTTCATTATGTTCGATGGAGTACATAAGGACAAGGCCGTCTGGGGAGAAGACGTAAGTCACCAGACTCGGATACACATTCGATGCTCGGTGACTCGGACCTGACGAGCGATGTTTTCGATTAGGCTAACGAGTTCAAACCCGAGCGGATGCTCGACGGCAAGTTCGAGGCTTTACCGGTGCGTGCCGTCGTTTCCTCCCTATGTCCAGTACAAACTAAATCTATGCTCTCAGGTCGGTGCATGGCAGCCATTCGGCTTTGGCTCCCGAGTCTGCATTGTACGTACCAGGTTCGAAATTAAGTACCTATGGTGTCTAACGTTCCATGTATTTAGGGACGTCCGTTCGCCATGCAAGAAGCGATCATGGCGTTAGCGATGATCCTCCAGAAGTTCAACTTCGAGCTGGTCGATCCGAACTACGAGCTCGAGGTCATGCAGACACTCACAGTCAAGCCGAAGAACCTCTTCATACATGCTATGCCACGCAAGGACATTTATACGACTGCGTGATGAGGGCCTTGATCAAGAGGGGACGATAATTTGGTTCAATCAATGCTATGAATTCAACTAATCATGCCAAAGTCAGACAGTGAGACAAGACAAGCATAGACAATATGTACATGGTAAATAGGGAATAAAGATAAAGATAAAGATAACGAAAGGATATTTGTCTTTGGTTCATGATGAGAAGGAGCTCAAGTCAAACCCCCAGTCAAACTCCGTATCCAGCCCGGACGCCTGCGACAAGTCGAAATCAAAGTCGACTAAGCTCGGCCGGGTGTTCTCGAGCTGCGAGAAATCCCAGGAGGGTGACTCCGAATGCGAAGCGTTGTCCACGAGCTCGGGGAACTCGAGAGGCATGTCATCGGTGAGGGAAATAGTGGGGAAGTCGAAGGGTGAATCAAGGAAGGACTGAGTTGGTTCGAAGGGGAAGGAGGATGGGGAGCCGAGAGCGGGAAACAAATCTGATTGAGGCTCTGGGAACGACAGACAAGGTTCAGCATCGAAGTCGGGGAACCAAGCGTCCAGTTTGAGTTCGCTGTCGATGGGAGATAAAGCCTGTGAAGGCGAGGACCACTCTTGGTGAATGTCGTCAGTCGGGGTGCTTGGGGCCACTGAAGATGACGAGGAGACAATGGATGCCGAGCGCTGCGTAGAGGAGGGAGACAAGTACGCTAGGGATGCAGCGAGTGCAGGGGATGACTCCGGGGTAGTAAGTCTCGAAGGGACTGGGTAGCCGGTGAAGTCGGATCCCTCAGACCAGGCGGTCTGCATGGCGCGCTTGTAGTTGTCTATGGCCATCTTGATGTCGTTTGGGATAGGTTGGTCGGGTGAGAGGCCCAGATGCGCAGTCTTGTAGTGTCTGAGCACCGTATCTTCGCGTTCTCCTCCAACACTGAAGGGTCGTGTGAGTAAACGTTGTACAACTTCGTATGCTCTTGAGACGACTCACGAGTATGAGCAGGAGGCTACGAAGCACCGATAAGGGTTACGAAGGCAGTTGGGGTCGACTCGGAGCAATTTTGCAACTTGGGTCAAGTGTTCGTCAGACGAAGAGTGGCGCGTTTTGACTTTGCTGTAGTTGGTCACACTGTAATCTTCGTTGCACACGTGGCAGTAGGCGACCTAGCGAGTGTGAACAATCAGAACTGAGCTCAAGTACATATATCCGTTGATTGTGTACTCACTTTGTAGCCATCCGAGGTTACATATAGTTGAGGGAACAACAAGGCATCGTTGTAGCCTCTGTATTTGCACACCTGGCCGATGCGCACGAAACTTGGAGTACCTTCCGTGAACTCGAACTCTTGGCAAGGCTGATGCTGCATGTATTGCAACCCATTCTTGAAATCGGCGAACGCGGCAGACGCGTCTTCGAACAATTCGAACTTAGACTTGTCAGCTTGTGAAGCGCGGGTGCGTTTCTGAACCGCTGCAGGCCCTCTCTTGGTGTATTGTGTTTGGCCAGAGGTCGTAGCACGGGAGACGCGGAAGGAGTGACGAGCAGGGGCCATGACGTCGATCGCAGGTTAAAGCTATGGCACGTGAATGCAAGGTACGAGGTGCAAAGGATGAGTCGGGTGTTGGTGAGCGAAGGCTGTTCAGGACAGTGAGGAAAAACATACCAGGCCGACGCGCATTATATACACACCATCCCCCGAGCGAGACTGAGCGAACATTGGCCATGAATTGATCTTCATGAGGCGAGGCGGGGTCAAAGGTTGGCGACGATTGGCTGGCGAAGGGTCAATCGTCGGGGATCTGAGATGCAAGGGTCAATCGTCCGCGCTGATTGGACGACAAAGGGTCAAAGGTGACGGATTAGGAAATACACGTGTTGTAGGGCCTCAACACCTTTGACCCAAGCGCTTCTCTCTTGCTTGTCCCTTGAAATCGATCATATCGACTGCTGCTGCAGTAGCCTGACCTCGATAGAAGATTCGGGAGCAGAGACTCTTCGTGCTGAATTTAGGTGGTGAATTTCGCTTGGGAACGGGGTCGCCGACAGCTGGATCGTAGGTCGCGAGGCTATTACCAAGTACACTAGCAATAACACGTCGATGACCTCTCGGGTAAGGGTCTCACGGCTGGATGAGATTAGGTAGCAACTATACAATGAGTAAGACAGAAAACCTGGAGAAGATGTGAGAAGCTAGCGTACCAGAGTGCCAGTGCCGGACGAGGCTGTTTGACACTCACCTCATTCCATGAGGAAATAGAGACCAGTAAGCACAAGATACAAGCACTATTGACAGAGGGATCCGTGCCATATTTTGCATCGCAATCTAAATAAGAACAATGATAAACTGTAAGTTCTTCGCCATGGTCAAGACGAAAGGGATCCGGAATGGCTCTCCGGACAAAGCGCTCGTATCGCCGGAAGTTGCCATGTCACGGTCTTTAGACGCTCACGCGACTCATGGGCCAGCCGGTGGCAATTTTATCTTGACTCTGCACTTCAACCATGTCCGAGTTGTCTGAATGCATTTACTTCAAATCAACAGTATGGGATATCAGCTGTGTTTTGTATATGAGGTAGACCAGGTACGCTATTGCCATCCGGTTGTTTCCTCTCCTCAAACTCGCTCACGATGGCAAGAGCCACGAGTTTTAGTGATAAACATACATTGAGACTACAATCGCATGTGTCGCAAAAAGCCTCTACTGTCTGCTGCTAGGTGCTTTTACTGTGCATATATAGCACGCATATATCTAGGTCTGCCTAGGCTTCGCATGCGCACCTCGTTCAGTGTTACTCGAGTGCCGCCGCGCCGATTACATGTCCCATATGCATCAAACCCCTGTGTAGCTCCTAAAAATAGGTCCGCAAAGACAAACATCCGACGGCTCCGGAGGTAGACCATGCCAGTGGTCGCAACGTTGATGACTCAACGACCCAGAGTATAAAAGGGCTCGCCCGCCTGCTTTCGCCCCTTGCTCATCACATACACCACACGAGTACTTCTATCGCTTTACGCAACAGCAATAATCATGGCATCCACTTCCATCGACATCCCAGTGCTCATCGTACGTTCATCCCACTTTGCATTCCATACCATCTGCATTTCTGACCAGCCTCTCCTAACAGGTCGGCGGAGGCCCCGCTGGTCTAGTCCTAGCTCTGACTCTCGCAAAGAATAACATCCCCGTTCGAGTTATCGAGAAGAACACCACCTTCCACTCCTCCCAGCGTGGTTCCGGCATCCAACCTCGCTCTCTCGAGCTGTTCAAGTTCCTCGGTGTCTTACCGGACATGTGGGCGGGCAGTCGATACAATACGCCCTCTGCGATATACAAGATGCCCGAGGGGAGGGAGGTTGCCAAGATCGTGGATATGACACCGTATGTCGAACCCACGCAAGACGTGCCCTTCGTACGTATTCTTGTCTGCTTGCCCGTGAAAGTATGGCATCGAACGCTGATCAATCGTGTTACAGAGGACTCCCAGGATTATTGGACAGTTCCATACCGAAGAGATCCTGCGTAACCATCTTGCGCAGTACAAGGTCATCGTCGAGACTGGTACGGAGCTGGTTAGCTTCACGCAAGATGAGGAGGGCGTGACGGCTGAAATTCTCCTCAAGACTGGTGATACACAAGAAAAGCAGACCATCCGTGCCCAGTACCTGGTCAGCGCTGAAGGGGCCAAGAGTGAGTTCAACGTATCTGCCTTCCCCGCTTGAGATCTAACTAACGAGCTTACTCGTCTAGGTAACGTTCGCAAGCAACTCGGCATCCCGTTCCAGGGAGAGACGAAGGATGTCATGCATCTCGTCCTCGCAGATGTGCACGTTACTGGTGTCAGCGCGGACTACTGGCATCAGTGGGGTGATATGGGAACCAAAACGTACGTAGCCAAAGCACCGAACCTCCCCATCTCGTACTCATCAATTTGTCCATGTAGTGTGCGCATCCGTCCGACGGAGGATCCCGGAGTCTTCTCCATCATGGCGGGAGGGAAGGATGCAGACGTGGCCGCTCTCGCCGCAAGCCGTGAAGCCCTGTTCGCCTTCGTCTATGAAGTTACCAAGAGGAGCCCGAACGAACTGCAGTTCGGCGAGATTAGGTCTCTGTCCGAGTTCAGGTGGGTACATTTCACACAAAAATTAAAATAAGTTTGGTCTGACACACGCTTCTTACAGACCAAACATCCGTCTAGCTGATAAGTACAGCGAGGGTCGGGTCTTTCTCGTTGGAGATGCCGTCCACGTCCACAGCCCAACAGGCGGTCAAGGTTTGAACACCGGTATACAAGACTCAGTACGTACTTTCCTCCACCCCCACGTCAAATACGATCTGACTTCTACGTGCAACTCTAGTTCAACCTCGGTTGGAAGTTATCCCTCGTCATCAAACACCAGGCGCCGCCCTCCCTCCTTACCACCTACAACACCGAGCGGCGCCCCGTCGCTCGAGACGTCCTCTCAATGACCTCCGAGATCATGAACAAAACAGTAGCCTTCAAAACTGGCGAAGAAGCGACATTCGCCCGGCGACCTCAGGCCTTGCATCAGCTGGGTGTAAACTACCGGCTCAGCGATATCGTCGTCGACGAGCAACCTGCTCTCAACGACGATCAAATTTTCTCGGCGGCATACAAACCGGAGGACGCGACAGTCTTGAGGGCTGGTGACAGGGCCCCTGATGCTCCTGGGTTGTTACGGATCGAGGCTAAGGGGACAAACGTCTTTGGTCTCGCCGGAGACTCGATCGCGCTTTTCGATGTCTTCAAACCTACTCGGCACACTGCTCTCGTATTTCTGGGCGGCTCGAACAACCCGGCGGTTATCCAAGAGACGGTCAAGGCACTCAAGAGTGCTCCTCAGGGCGCGCTGCACATCCTCTTCGTCCTTCCCAAAGATTATGAGGCCACCTTGAACGCCCTGACCTCCGTCGTCCGCGAGCGTGACTGCAGTGCGGAGGATACGGAGATTGTCGTCGACACTCAAGGGTACGCGCACACCTTCTACCCTCCTGCTACGCAAGGTTTCCCTGTGATCATCGTCAGACCTGACGCCGCTGTCGGGGCTGTGGTGAAAGGCGGAGAGGGTGTCTTACGCTACTTCAAACTCGTTTTCGGTACCGAACGCTGGCATACAGTCTAATGGATGCTTTTTATCGCAGGGTATGTTCACATGTCTATATTCACAGCAACGAAACAACTAACTTATATCTGTTATCGTTAGATATATTCGAACGTTAGGATGTCACAATACATGTAGATGATGGATAGGGATGTAGGATATGGTTATGGATATGGCTAGTGGGGAGAAGTAATGTGACGATGATGATGACGACGACGATGAGGGTTAGATTGGGCAAACCTGAGTGGTTGAGCGGGAAGGTTCAAAATCGGAGTATTGGTCGGGCGGTAGGTTTGAGAGAGAGGATTAGAAGGACGTGAGGTACACGCTAGAGTCAGCAGACCAGGTAAGCCGCCGTCCCCTGGTGCACCGCGCGTGAACGTCTGCTTAATGTTCGGCAGCGAATGTCACAACGCCAGTGGCCCGCTCGTTGTGCAAGACGGCTTACGTGGTTAGCGGATGCATCACGGTTCCGGGAATGCAGGGATAAGGGAATACGGGAGAGTTGGTGCAAGAGATGATAAAGTGCAGCCCTGACGGTGTTCTTCGCAGAAGGAAGGTAAATGCGCCCACTTGCGTCTCCTGACTGATCAGTGTTCGTTTCTATTCAGACTTTATTACGATCGCTATACGGCGATAACAGAGTTCCTCCGGTGCAGCTCTATTCAAGAGGACGACTACTAAAGGAAGGTTAGTGACTATTGTAGGCCAAAGATGGACACGGGGCCCAGATCTCTAGAGCTTCGCCGCATCCAGAGTGAGCCACAATTGGCTCCGAATATTTCGGAAAAGTACCCGAGCTTTGATAAGTTAAGGCGAGTTTATCTCTGGCTCGATGCGATTCGATTCGGGAGGGCCTCTGCACCCCCCGATCTCTAAGTAGTACCATAGCTTCGATATAGTACGCACGCAATGCAACGTTGATTCGTATTCAATGCAGATCGGTCAGTCGGAATTTATTCTCACATGTTCCATGTGCAGATAGCCCGGCTTCTCTGATTCGTGATTTCTCGATTGAGAGTCTATACTCGCTGTGCGGGGTAACCAGTAATAAAGTACATACATACGTGCAATTGCGAGAGTTCCGTGGCTGCAAGATATGCCGAAAAGAGAGAATAATGGAAGAATGAAAGCGTAACATGAACGTAAAGACAAGAAACATGGAATAATGCGTTTTGGTGGTGAACATGAGATGGATGATGCGTGGCTATTGAATTCTATGAATGAATGGTGCAAATACGTTAGCCGTATCATTAGTGGAAGTGAAGGTACTCTAACGTGTCGTCCACATCAATAAACAACTGTCGTAACCCGTGCAAAGTGTCTCTGACTGGCAGCGGCGTTGGTCACGATACTGGTATAACGCTCTGCGCCCACGGATATGGCAAGTCCATAAGCCAAGCCTCGCTTCCACTCCTCCTGGGGTATGGCGATGGTTCGACGAGTTAGTACACCCAAGGAACGAGCTTCCACGGCACCCTCCTCTCGTACTCCTCCCACGTCTCGCCGAAGACGCCATGCAACTCCCGGTCTTCAACAAGTAACCGCCGGTTCGTGCTCCTCAACGCGAATAGCACCTTGACGGTCCAGAACGCAAGGAGGAGGAACATGATGCATTGTCCTATGCTCGGCACGTATGACCACCATGAGTTCGACGTCGAGCCGCAGCCCAGAGTAAGCCAGCACTCTCGAATCCAAGACCCCTTGGCGAGCGCCATCATCGTTGGGCCTAGGAGAGTGAGGTATATCCCCAAGTAGCTTGGGTGTCGGACGAAGCTGTAGGGACCAGTTGTGACTAGTCGGTGGTCAGGCTGAATGGTCACTTCAAAGGTGAAGAGCGGTCCCAGTTCGCGAAAGCAGCGCTGGCGAAGGATGTTGCCGACGACCGCTCCGAGGGCCCCGACGATGAGGAGAGGGGAAGGAGAGAGGAGGGGATATGAGGGGTTGGAGGGTGAGGATATGGGTGAGGATAGTACTGAGGATGACGGATTGGGGCATATTGAAAAGGGGAGGGAGGGGTGGTAAGCTGCGAGGTATGTCGCCAGCGCGTCTGATAGTGTCATCACGCAGACCATCGTCTACAACAACCAAGACCCAACTTCAGTATATTTTTCATTGATATTGAGAACGGCATACCTTGCTGCACCACGTTACCCATTGTACAGCCCGTTCGAAAAATGTCCGATTGTTCGATACGACTACCGTTTTTGGAGCCGCCTTATGCGGGGGCGTCAAAGAGAAATGAACGGACACGCCAGTCGCGAGCAGCAGCGCGATCTTCAATGGGGCAGAGGTGAGCGGGACGTCCATGGTCGCTGTACAAGTCGGCGTCGAGAGAGCAGAGAAAGTCGACGTGTTTGTTTTATTCCGCGCTCGCGTATAAAAGAGAATCGGGCTGGTTACCGACGGGGCGTGGTAAAAAGATCTGGGCTGAGCCTTCCTTTTGCAACTCGGATCTGCTACCACAGCGTTACGTCCTCTGCGCTGCGTTCTCCCGGTGGATGGATCCGAGGAGGGAGTTCGTTGGGAGTGGGAGGAAGAAAGTCTAAGAAGACGGGAGGGAGGCGAGTGCGAGTCGCTGTGAGAAACGGAGGCCAGGGAGTTATATAGACGTGTGTATCGTCAACTCGCGAGGAGATTAGAAGACTTTCCAGCTGTCTCATTACTTTGTGATGTTGATTCAGGGTCCTGCCCATTCCAGTTGCGGCCCTCATTGCAAAGAGGTTGAGTGTATCAGGCGTTTCCAACTGGCACCCCTGCGATATCATCTCTCTGTGGGAATCCCCGTGCTACGCTCGCATCCGCAACGCACTGTTCCCCAGATACCGGTCTCTGGGACATCGGGAAACCTGGAAGCCAACAACGATTTCAGTGATGCCCGGGAGTTCTACGCTTGATTAAGGATTTAGAGTGGGTCTGCGGGTGGACGAGTCTGTCAGGCAGTCGGACTGCGAGTGAAGATTCAACGGCAGAGTGAGGAACAGCCGACGTTCCCATCTGTCGCCCGCCGTGATTAACGCACCGCGATTAACGTTCCTAGCAGTTGCCTCCCCACGCTCATGCAGTTTCATCCCATTCCACTCCGTTGTTGTACTCATCCAACGCATCCGGCTCTGGGTGTTCGAACGAGTACACCAGCTATACGCTATACAACACGAACTTGCCGCTTTCCCTCGTCGCGCAGCTTCCCGTCGGCATGTCCCATTACGGCACACACCTGTTACTCTTCAGATGGAACCGCAGGGTCACGGACCTTTTTTGTCAGACATGTACAGTGGCGACGGGTGTTCGGCCTGAACTGCCTCCAGCCCGTCTTACATACTTTATGTCTTTTACTTGCACCGCAGTGTGTCCGAAATCCATTCGTATGTTTTCTCTCCTCATCCCACACCGCGTGCGTCCTGAAATCACAGAACAGAACATGTGCTGACGGCGTGAGTACCAGCAGCAAACCTAGAGCTTGTTAGTGAATTGAAAACATCTCGTGCACATGCCCCGCTGACCTCATTGTCCAGAAAGTGGTTGTTCGCCAAGGACAGCCAAATGAAGCTTGGGCTGCATCGTGTCCGTAGCGGCATTGACTCCTCTCGTAACCCAAACCAGCATGGCCACAGCACGCGCTCCTAGGATTATCCTCCCTTGCTGCGTGGACTTACCCGAATATGCATTGCTGATGGCGTCTCGACCCCCAATATTCATAATCGACTTTTCTGACAAGGTTCTGGCCACGAGCCGCACGTTGAGCTTGAGCTTCTTCTGCTGGCATATCATCATCGCCGTTGGTCATGATACACCACTCAACTGCCAAGGATCCTTCAGACCTCTCACACGTCCCGTCCCCACTTGAAAGCTTGGACCGTGACGTCTGAACGCAATCCCCACTTCTCAGCCGCTCCGTCCAATTGAAACGTCCAGTTGTGTTTCCTTCCCTTTTCCGGATATCGCAAAGGAGGCAAGAAGAGCGGAAGAAAGCACGAGTGTCCCCCTGATTAATGTCCCTCTTCGGCAAGCTGAGTTGAGACTGTTTCTTGCTCAGCGTTGCATGCCGCGAGGCATCGGCGAATTAACTCTGTGTCCGGCAATCTATGAAATAGCGGTGGAAGGGACACGGCAATTGTCAAGGACGCCGTGGATTTGTGTCCCATCAATCGTGGTAAGTAACCGGGTCCTCGTACGTATGTAACCGCACAAACTCGTATGTGCTTGGAACCTGTCCTTGACATGCATGTCGATCAATGAATAAATCAGTTGCTGTACTTACAAGTTGCAGTCCTACGAGAAACGTATGCGAGGTGTAAGGTTTACTCCCCCCTGGAAACGAAGGTTCAATTGACCCGGAAAGTATGGCATAATTGTCAACTAGATAGGAACGATTTCATGCTTCTACAGACTTGAATTCATTCACGATCTGAGGAGGCATAGACTCCTTGTTCGCCGGCTGACCACCATATGAATCATATATGCCGATAGCGGTGCAGAAGATCTAGCACGTTTGCGCAACGACGATCCAGTCCCTTTCAGCGAGAGACTTGCCTCAAGCTTTCTGCAAGACATCCATACACTGGCCCCGCGGGTATCTTGTATACGTCGAGAGGCTTTCTCACTTTCATCTAAGACACCTATAGTTCGCCAAGGCAGTCCGATTCCAAATGCGCTCTGGTTCTCGAAGTGGCAGCGCAAGAGAACAACACGATACGATACGATATGATAGCCTGGAACGCACACGCACCATCTGGCATCTGCCAGTGCCAGTGATACATACAAGGGCATCAGCTAGAAGAACTTCCTTGTTCACCGGCCTCGGACATTGTTAGATTTCGGGAAATCAAGGGCCTGAGATTTGGATATGTATACAGTACATGCCGGATGGGCACTGGCGATCACCGTCCGTACGAGGCCATTTTCCGTGTATCTGGCATCCAAATACGACGCTTTTTATATATCATGTGATGGGCCACGGCGTGGTAGTCTGGTGGATTTCGTGTTCTGCTGTAATTTCATGTCGATTGTACCTGTGTAAGACACGAGCGGTATAAGGATGGCCTTTAGTGCAATGCACACTGGCACGCCCTTGGAAGATAAGTATCTCAGTTCCGGATATCCGACAGAACCATGTCCGCTGGTTTGCAGGACCATGCTAGAACGCAAGTAAGCAAAGAAAATGCATATGGAAGTTCCCGCACGGTCGCCGCTGGTAAACATTGTCAACAGTCAAGGTTGCTATGTCGCGAACTTGAAGGAGAACCTGTACTTGCCTTTTCTTAATCCGAACGTTCTTCATACATATAAGTATCAGTATATGCAGATAACGCTGTGTATCTAGACCCCACGGGGCACAGGTACTTGTCTCCAATCATCTACCCGAGGGACCAGCGCGACCGGGGGCAACTTGCCCAATACAGCAATGATCCCTAACAGAGTTCAAGCGTCAGAGATCGAAGGCTTGTGAATTCGACTCCAGCCCTCGCACAGTGCGGGATGTATCGTCCTGTACAACAAGGGAAAGTCAGAACAGAAGTCGTGGAAACGACTGGCACGTCGCCATACAGAGCCGAAGACTCACCTTTATAACGTATACAAGGGTAGTTTGTGCACATGCTTATCCTCTCTGAACAGCCCCACATTAAGCTTTATTGACTCGTATCACTCACGAAGCTAATCGGACAGGCACCCGACAGACGGAAATGCCTCGTACAGCGAGTGCTCGATTGATTACTCTCCAATGCAGACTGAAGTCATTGAACTCAATGCCCCGGAAATGGCGGAAGCGAGGAGAAACCCGTGTTTGCTCCCTGTTCCAAGTTTCTTCTTACCTATTCGGTATACTTCTGCCTTCTATCCACAATTATGGCGGCAGGGAGGTGGTAAGCTTCAAGTCTAGGCAGTAATCTGAGGCCCGGTCCTCCGTACTTGACGTCGAGTGGTGTGTGTATAATTCCTAATAATACATAGTGTGAGAGATATTGAGTTGGGGTTGGGATCCGCATATTTAATCGATACTACAAAGTCTGGAGAGCGTCGTCTTGGGTCAACGTGAAGCATATTTGAAGCTAACAGATATAGCTTACCCTGTTTCGAATATTCTAATCAAGAACCGACGTTTAACACTGTATCGTACATCTAACACAAATGATCAGTTCGATTCTCTACAGAGCCGGGATCTTGGACGTACCTTGCTACCAAAGATCAGTTGCTGCTGTCACTTCGTAAGTGGCACACTAGATTGAAGCGTGGCACGATCGTCGAATACGCCGTTGAGGTAAAGCAGGATGCCTTCCTTGCTCTTCACAACGGCTCCGACGAATGCGTCAGGCCTGACAATGACAATCGGACATCCGTTCTCAGTGGGCGGATAGAACGTATGCGCATGGTTCTCCGAGTCGACCAGAATCTTCACGTTTTTCAGAGCCTTCAAGGCAGGGTCAAGAACTCCGTCGTGACTCCTGGGTAGAAGGAGGACACTATGCAGGGCACCCTCGGGAGCAGTGTTGAGAGCCTTGACGATGTCTGCGATGTCCGGGGTATTGAGGCCATCGAGGAATAGTAGCACAGTGTGGCGGAAGGGCTTGAAAATATCAAACAGAGATGTTGACTTGGACTCTACTGAATTGAGGGCAGAGAGATCTCCACTAGCGAGTTCGAAGGGGACAAGTCCAGGTGCGTCAGGAGCTCTGTCGCCCGCCCTCAATACGCTCGGATCTTCAGGTCTGTACCCGGCCGACACAGTGTGGTCTGAACCATCATCCACGACCGGTTGCTCGTCAACGATGAGGTCGCTGACACGGTAGTTCACACCGAGCTGGTGCAATGTCTTGGATCTCTGGGCAAATCTAGGCTCGTCACCAGCCTTGAAAGCTAGCACCTGCCTCATGATTTCTGATGTCGTGGCAAGAACGTCCTGGGCTACGGGTCGGCGTTCGGCATTGTATGAATCCAGAAGAGAAGACGGTGCACTGTGGTTGAGGACTAGTGATAGCTTCCACGCAAGGTTGAACTAAGCATGCATCATGCGTGAGATATGAGGCTGCGTTGCTGGGAGGAATGGAAGACCATACGTACCGAGTCTTGGATACCAGTGTTGAGACCCTGTCCACCAGTTGGACTGTGAACGTGAACGGCGTCTCCAACAAGGAATACTCGTTTCTCGCTATACCTATCCGCTAGTCGGATGTTGGGCCTGCGATGCAGTAAATGAGTTGTGCATATTTTAGCAACGTCCAAGAGACTGATTGTTGGACGTACCGGAACTCTGTAAAGGATCTCACTTCACCAAACTGTAGTTCGTCGGGGCCTCTGTTGGTGACTTCGTAGACGAACTTCAGAAGGGCATGATGACTGGCTGCTAATGCTGCCATATCTGCGTCTTTCCCGCCTGCCATGAGGGTGAAGATGCCGGGATACTCCGTCGTGAGGAGGCGTACGCTGCACGAAGAGATCGGCGGTCAGTCTTTGAGCTTCGAATATAAAGGACTAGGGGATAGGGCAGGACTTACACTTTGCTGCTTGCGTCACCCCATTGGTGCCAATGTTCCTCAGTAATGCCCGTCACTTGTATATCTGCAACAACAAGACGCATCACCTCCTTTGTCTCCCCAACGAAAGGAATGTTCAGTTGCTTGCGAATGGTACCTGTGCATAACTCATCAGTGACCGTAAACCAACGATCCTGAGTAAACCAACTTTTCGCTCCATCAGCACCGACTAGGTATTGAGCGCGGATGATCTTCCTTTTCTGAGTATTGTCGCTGTGATGTACCACTTCTGCCGTGACGCCTTCGTCGTCTTGACTGAAACTGACAAGTTCCGTGCCCAACTCAAGCGAGACGTTGTATTTCGCTAGATGTGCGCGAAGAATCTCCTCGGTATGACATTGCCCAATGTTACGGTGAGTTCTCTGTACCGGATTATCAGGACGTGCTGTGACAGACACGCCGAGCACAGCCGGACTTACGAAAGGCACGTCCGGGGTAGGATCCCCATATGCTGCTGTCATGTCCACAAGCTTTGCGATCTCCCTGCCCTCTGGCATCTTATATATCGCAGAGTACTTGGTCAGGCGACTGCCTTCCCAAATATCTGGTAGGACCCCCAGAAATTTGAAGAGCTCGAGCGAGCGAGGCTGGATACCTGTGCCGCGCTGTGCTCTGTGAAAGGTGGTGTTCTTCTCGATGATTCGTACCGGGACACCGTTCTGGGCGAGTGTGAGGGCCAGAACGAGCCCGCATGGGCCCCCTCCAACCTTAACAGAAGTGACTATTAGCATTTGGATGGAGAAATTGGTTGATTTTGACGTACGATCAAGACAGGCACATTATCTGGCGCAGACGACATATAAGGATGAATCTTTGAGGTCAGTAGTAGTGCTGGGGTAGCCGATGAAAAACTCCTCAGGTTGAGAAGACAGGATATTTATATCTTCATACCAGTGAGATTGGGCTGCGTCAGCGCCGAAGCCGATGGTGACCATCAGTACTGGTATCGATCAGGAACAGAACTCGTGAATGCTGAGTTCCTGGAGCCAGTGATTCAGAAACACCCGGAATGAGAACGTCTCACAAGAGAGCTGCCGTTTAGGGATGTTGTGACTCGTGCGGAGAAACTGGCCTGCGGATCTATGGGTACATATAGTCTCGGTGGCAACGTTAACTTGTTTCTTCTTCAGTAGCGGCGCTTATGAGCGAGAAGACAGGGGTTCCAAAGAAAGCGCGGAAAGTAGGTCTAACACGATGGACCAGGAATCAATTAATCACGAAAAGTTACTCTTCTCAGGCGAATGTGTGCAATGACCAGGGCACAGTATTTATGGCCATATCACGGTGGACCTAGCAGGAAATGCACGTTAGCCATGTCATGGATCAATTGAACGATACTTACAGGACCATGTATCGTGAGTACGTCTGTCTAATTAGTCGCACGTACCTGTTTTGCAACGTACTCTCAAAGATATTCCAAGTCTCTTCTCACCAGGCAAATATTTGAAGCAACATTAGCAAGTAGAGTATTAATAATCATCGTGAGGTAGATCTACTTCTGGCCCGAAATAAGATTTTATAGCTCCTCGTATGCCTGCCTGTTTTCAGGCTCCCTAGCTTTTTGACTCTTGCTACGTATCTTGGGTCTCCGCTTGGCGTACCACTCCCATGCGAAACGTACAATTTCGCCGTCGGCGTCGTAGGGTGTAGGGATCTCGGAGTAGCCTGGGCGAGCTGTTGGGTGGCGGACGTACACGACGGAGCAAGTCTTGAACGAGGGTTCCAGGTAGGCGGGGACGAAAAGGAATGGGGAGGCGTATTCCGGTAGGTTGAATGGGGTGAGGTCCTTTTTGTGGAGGTATGCGAGAGCGTATGGCTTTGCACTTATGGAGTCGGGAACGTGCTTGTGTGTCCCATTTGCACCGGTTGTCTGGTCGTCTGAGGAGTTCGCTGAGTCCTCGTTCTCAGAAGTCTTCGCGGAAGACTTTGAGGGGTCTTGCAAGAAGCGAATCTCTGCCGGGTCAACTGAAACTAGATCACCCGGAGCAAGTCGTGTGCCAGGATTTTGGTGCTTGAAGAGTGTGAGCCGGGCCAAGCATTGGCGTATACGTATACGAGCGTACCTTCTTGCCGTTCAAGAGAACACTTCCGTGCACAACAAGCCTTCTTGCCTCATACACACTTGGTGCAAGACAAGCGCGGAAAATGACCACGTCTATACGCCTCTCGATCTCCGTGAACATCAGACTTCCGACGGGTGCCAAACCCTTGGCCTCCTCCTCCTCACGTATCTTCTCCTCAAGTTCAGCCACAGTATCTTTCTTCGCCCAACGAGCCAAACCGGCCTGCTCGACGTCGGCAGTTCGTCTTGCACGAGGGCGGACGTCTGGTAGAACTTTCGGAAGGTACCAACGCTTGAAGATCTTCTCGGGTATGACGTCGCCATGATATGCGCGGACAAGAGCTTTCGACTGCCATCGCTGCGAGAACAGAGAAACTGTGGTTCGCGTCCACTGAGCCTTCTTAGCTTCGTCTCCTAATGAGCGTCGATACAAGTTGTACAAGTTCTGCGGCGACCAGCTCTGTGTCATTCATATGTTAGACAATAGCTCGGCGTTCATAGAGCAGTAAGAGCTGACCATTCGTGGTAGACATCGCTTAAAGTCGTAGATTTTGAGCTCTCGCATATTGGCAAGACCTCGCAGAAAGCAGGGAGGTGGACGGAGCTGGCAAGTCACCGGCGTTTAATAAAAGACGGTCTTACTTGTGAAGAGCGCGTTGTAGTCCGCTTACAAAGTTCCTTATTGGAGTAACAACGACTTCTAAGCCACCGCCAATCATTTACTTATCTCACTGTTTATACTAGCTTGTGACTTCTCTTCAAGTTGACTCCTACCCCACCACAGCTTCGATAACTTCGCCATGGATCGTCCATACACACCAGTCGCGAGCAGCAGACGTAAGAAGAACTTAGGGCTTTCCACGAGAGAGTATGCCAAGGTCAGTGGCAATTAATTTTGACAAAGTGGCTGCTTAACCTACGCGCCGCAGGTTACTACCACCATCGCGTCTGCACGCAAGGGCCGAGGGTACGATCAAGGGGTCGAAGAAGAACTTGAAAGGGAGGCTCAGTCTTCTAGGGGGAGTAAAGGCAAGGGTGAGCGAATAACCTCTCCTCTCCGTATCACAATCTGTTCACACATTACTGCATCCCTGTTCACTCTCAGGCAGGGAAAGGGACGAGCCCTCGTTCATCGCAGAGACATCATTCGTCAAGGCACCTCTTAATTCACGCGTCGGAACAAGCAATGCGGCGTCGAGTAGCAAGGGAAAGGGAAGACAAGAAAGTTTGGATCGCGTTCCACTGGAGATCCAGGAGGCACTGATACTGGAAGATCTGCTCTTCGTGCTCATGGTACGTTCGTGGTACTATACGTTCCCATGGAAAGTTGAACGCGTATACTTCAATAAGGGCATAGAAGGGACGTACATAACATACCCGCCTGATTACTCTCCTGAGGACGAAGATCCGTTACATGGGATTCGGTTCGTGTTAGCTCCTTCTCTGGGTATGTCTTGCCCTACTCTCTTCTGCTGCAGGCAACTTAATTCTGTCACATTGATAGATCCATCCCTGCGCGATTTAGTGGAGCGGATCCTTCCTCTGGCTACGTATTACACTGGCATCACGTCTTTCATCGAGGCTCGAAGTCATCTGGATTTCGGACTTGTTAATCATGCTCTGTGCGCTGCTATGCGCGACATGTTGAAGGTAATTTTAAACTCACTGATCTCTAAGTTAGCTCTCAACGCCGTGTTTATATTCTAGGATTATCAAACACTGCTTGCTCAGCTAGAATATGCATTCAATACCTCTCCGCAGTTCACCTTACAGAAGTTGTGGTTCTATGTCCATCCTACTCTTCATACGCTATCACTTCTCTACCTTTTGACAACCGAACTCGCCAACGCAGACGACCCAGGAGGCTCCGACTCGGGCTCTGACTCTTCCAGTTCAGAGGACGATGAGGAGAATGCGAGAAACGAGGCTCTCGGCCTGGGCGGTGCAAAGCTCAAAGCTGTACTGAAGGAGTACAAGACCGGTCAGATAGACGGATCGAGCACCATTCCAGTAAAAGGGGGCGAAGTTCTGGCAATCTTGCATGACCGTATGCAGAACATGTCGGGTGACCCTGCTGCGAAGGAGTTGTATGGTGCACTCATGCAGGCGGCCGGGAAGCCCTACGTGGATATGGTGCAGATGTGGATCCGAACGGGTAGGCTCGTGGATCCTCACGAAGAGCTATGTGTCAAGGAGAGCAAGTTCATTAATCGAGGTACTCTGGAGGTGGATTACACGGACGAGTACTGGGAACGACGATACACAGTACGAATTTACTGCCATGCGTCCGTCGCCTTGATTAATTTTCTTATGCTAGTTGCGAGATGGATCGACACTTGGCGGCTCTTCGAAGAGACACCAAGCTGGGATTCCTCTTGCTCGGACGCCGGGCGGCCGTTTGCCTGGTGGTGCATGTATCCCCCCTCTTCTTGAACGTTGGAAGCACAAAATGCTCTTGGCCGGCAAATACCTTAACGTCATACGGGAGTGTGGAATAGAGATCACTCAAGACTGGATCCAGATCGACAGCGATGGCTTGTCATTGGAAGAGGACAAGTGAGGTTTCCCGTTTCTGCATGCTTTAACGTCACTCACCAACTGCCAAGGTTCTACAAGACGATAGACGACGCATACACCCATGCTAACCGCACCCTATTGCGTCTTCTGCTGAGAGATCAACAGCTGATCCTCCGGCTCCGCTCTCTCAAGCGGTACTTCTTCCTATCGCAGTCGTCCTTTTTGACCCATCTTCTCGACCTCTCGCATTCCGAGCTCAAGAAGACAGCGAAATCCGCGTCTTTGGTGAAACTGCAAAGCTTGCTGGACCTGGCGCTGAACACGGACGCTGTTGGTGAAGATGCTATGTTCAGGGAGGACGTCAAGGTGACGATGGCTACCAGCGGGCTCTACGATTGGTTGCTCAAGGTTGTCAGAGTGAGCGGAGATCTTGACGGGAAGGATTTGGACGGAGCGAAGAGTGGACATGAGGACTCGAAGAAAGACAAGGATGACAAGAAGCAGCCGATAGGTAAACTTGTTGATTGAGTCTTATCTGCTCAATATTCACTATCCCGCCCTTAGCCATCGATGTCCTCACTCTCGACTATCACGTCAAGTTTCCACTGTCCCTCGTGATCTCCCGGAAGACCATCCTACGGTACCAGCTCATCTTCAGATTCCTGCTACACCTCAAGAACGTCGAGCAGTCGTTGTCAGCTATGTGGATCGAGCACAAGACACCAACATGGCGCCGTCAGACAAGACCACGCCAGCCTAGTACTTCTCGACCTAGTTCGCGAGCAGGTACACCGCATCCGCCTCCCAAGGACTGGCACACCGACTTCGAGAACTGGAGACGACGCGTCTTCCTTCTTCGTGCCAGGATGCTGGCGTTCGTTCAGCAAATTCTGGCTTACACGACGTTTGAGGTACTCGAGCCGAACTGGCGCAAATTGGAGAGCAAGTTGGAGGCTGGGAAGGTGGAAACGGTGGACCAGCTCTTACGAGACCACGTCGATTTCTTGGACACATGCTTAAAGGAGTGTATGCTCACCAGCGACAAGTTACTTAAGGTACGTACATCTCGTTTCGATAACGTGTGAGGTTTGCGTGAACGATGACCACAGGCATGTTCTCGGCTGTTACTTGCATGCTCGACGTTCGTGCTTTATACGTCGTCGTTCACGAAGCATGCCAACCAAGCACTGGCGGCACCGGACACTCCTGAAGCGGATCAAGCTATGGCGAAAGGGTGGGATATCCTTGGGAAGTTCGAAACGAATTTCAATCACTGGTACGGTGACCTTCAGTGATCCTACGTTCTAGACTGATTTCTTGTCCGCCCCAGGTTCAAGGTCATGCTCGACTGCGTACAGTTCTACGCATCGAGCGAGAATGTGTCTCTTTTGCCTCTTGTAGTTAGGCTCAACAGTATCAAAGCCCAGACTTGAAGCTTGAAGCGCGAACTGCTCTTCGGTGCTATGACGAAGGACAACAGAACGTCTTTCACCGTCTGGATGCGAGCCGAAGATATCTTTCGGGTGGACTGTTTTTGATAATCTGCTCTACGAATGGGTTGCTACGCATGCGTGACGAGACTCATGGTTGCGGCAACTCCAGCAGTAGTCGAGAATGAAGAAGGACTCGACGTGGTGAAGTACAAACTTGGTAATCAAACAAGTACAAGTGTATTCAGAGGACATAGACGGACACATGATTGTTGTATTACTTATGTTGGTGGGGCCTATCGCTATTTCCTAGTACTGGAACGACGAGCTCGGGAACTCAAACCTAGCATCCGGTCATTGTCAGCAACCAACTCACAGACACAACGAGAGAAGGGATACGCACGCCATCCAAACATCGTACTTCTGCTTGCTTGCATCCAACGGCGGCTTGATTGGCAGCTTCCTGTCTCCAAATTCACTCGCCAGCCACGCATGCCAAGGGTACGAGACCGTGTCGTTGTCCCTGATCACGGGCGTGGCCTTTGTGCCTTCCTTGATGCGCCAGAGCGGCCCGTGTTCGTGCATGGGAGGGACGACGAGGAGCGTGCTGTTCTTTTCGACGTATTCTTTCGTGAGCTCCTTGTCAACGTCGATGGGGTCGGTGTAGTCGTCTGGGAAGTATCGCTGGACAAAAGAAAAAGTGTGAAAGGAAGGAGAGATCAGCAAGATGAAGAAGCGCAGGAAATAAGCTTGTACCATTCCTCCCTTTCCCCCGCCGTTCGTCAGGCAGTAATGGATCTCACAGAACGATTTATCTGTGTGGTTATCTAGGGACGAAACAACACGTCAGTGTTTGGATTGGAGTACTTGGATTCTGAGCGCCTTGACTTACGGAATCGAGCCTGCGATGACAAACAGTCACTCTTTCAGAGAACTACAGCTGACACCATATTGGAGATGATCATACCGTTTCGCTAAGCCCAAGCGTCCAGGCCTGGATATGCACGACTTTCTCCAGATCGTCGTCGTTGAAGTACACGTGGAATCCAGTAACATTAAAGAACTGGAAGTCATTCCACACTGAAATAACTGCCATCAGTGCTCTGATCATATGCAACGCGTACGCGAGACTTACGTCCACCCGCGATACCCCAATCTGTCTTGTCGACTCTAACAAATGGAAGCTCGATCCCCCTCGCGGCTTCGTCAATACCGTCCTTGTTGGGTAAGCCGTTGGAAGATATGACTTGACTCATCGTCGAGAACGGACCCTGGTACGAGTCGCTGAGAATTTGCACCAAGACGTAGACAGCACCATCTTTGCCTGCGGTGATATGGGCAAAAGCAGGAATCAGGGTGCTGTGAGTGCTATGTGCGGAGGGGGCAACGCCTCGGACTTCTGATGTACCAGTATTGAGGTCCTTGATTGTCAGGGCTCCTGTAAGACGTTATGAGTGACATGAGAGGGGGATACACGGCACGGCTGAAGCTTACCATAGATAATCTTCAAAGCTCCAAATTTAGGATCCAACTTCGTCGTCGCGTTCGGCGCAAGTATGCTCAAGGTCAACCTCTTGCCCGCAAGGTCCCAGAAGGGCAGCTCAGGCACTTGTCCAGACTCCAAAGCGGATGGCTTTGGGATACGGAGGAGCACCTCCTTGTCCAGTTTCGTGGCAGTAATGGCGGTATTCCGTGTGCGGAGTGTGTTGATGCGCACGCTTGAAGGGTCAGGACCTGTGTGGTATCCTGGGACGTAGTAAGAGGTAGAGGCGATATCCTATTTTGGTGGGGCAAAACTCCGAGTTGTCAGCACTCATCTTTGGTATCGATGAACGGAAAGCGTCATGAGGAGGACGTACAGGTTGATGAGGAGCGCAAAACGATCCTACCGCAAGGCGGCCTGCGGACTCGCCTGTAACCTTGATCTTCTCAAACAGCGCCTTCTTGAGATCAACAGGTTTGTACATGCAAACGCCCTGGTTCGCGGCTAAAGTAAAGACGAAATCAGCGTGCAAATCTTGGAAGTTTATCATTGCCGCGGCGGTGGCGGTGGATCTACTAACGTTTTCCGATCGCTTTTCGTAGTTGAATGCAAACCGAGATTGCCGACCAAGGATGGCGTAGTAAGAAAACGGTTATAAGCTTAACTTGACGTGAAACGAAGATGTGTGTGCTTACGGGCACCCATACAAGCAACCGCGAACGAGTCGGCATGGACGGCGTCTCGGGCAAACGGGACGCTTGCAACATGGTGCAACGTACCCGTCTGAGACTGAACATCAAGAGGGCCATAGTCGTCGATGACATGGCGAGTCCAGTATGAGGAGTTCTTGAGGGACTCGGCGCCCTGGGGTGCGTTGTGACTCTTAATGTAGACGGCGACAATGTTGCCATGGAAGGCCTGCAATGAGACGGTAGCGTCAAATTTCAGGCGTATTAGGATACATGGGTTGGATTGAGCATACCTCGCAAGTAGCGATGTACCCAACGTCGTCGTCTCCTACGCGACATACGTCCACAGAGCCTGCGCCCCAGTACTTGACCTTCGCGTCGTTCGGGTCAGGTATGCCTTTCCCTACGATATTCCACTTGAACTTCTTTTCCTTGACATCGTACCAAAGGAGCACCACGCCCTCTTTCCCTGAGACGAGGAGCATGTCAAGGTCTCCGTTGGTACCTGCGAGGATCTTGACATCGTGGATCAACCTAAATTGGTCAGGGTATGCGACATGCTTGTTCCATGACTTAGGGCCAATAGACTTGTCGTTGATGTTAGCATACTCTGGAGTAAAGACTACAACGGGCGCAGGAGAGGTCAGGTCGCTTGATTTGGGGATGATAGGGAAGGCGACGACTTGGACAACGTCTTTGGTCGTGAAGTGGCATGCTAATATGTAAGTCAGTGCACCTCCCTCGCTGTAGATTGCACCGTGGAAGTGGTACCTTGAAGCCTGGTGATACGTGCATGTCATGTCAGATTATTGACAAGGGGTATACAAATCAACGGCGGCCTTGACTAACCTATGCATACCAGTCAGATGGCCGATAGTTTGCGCCTTCCAAAACGGCTGAGAGGTGCGATCTGCGGGGTTACGGAGCCATTGGATACGACCACCTTTCTTCTCCGATTCCGCATCCCAGAGCTGCGGACCAGTCATACATATCGTTAGTTCGTCCGTTATTACTATATCTAATAAAACACACATTGTCCATGCTCGGCCCATAACGGTCGCAAATAATTACTAATCGATGGGATGAGTTGAGTGGGAAAAAGATACCAGGAATTCAGGAGAGGTGTACTTACCATCGTTGTGTTTGTCCCCAGTGAGGTCAGCATACGCCATACCAACGGGAAACTCTAGATAGGCTATGTCAGACACCTTCCATCCTCCTGTCGGAGGCTTGGAGCTACGAAAACGAGTGAGCTACAATGAAGAGACTCGAGCGACAATGAGACGACTTACTTGTCGTTGAGCGGATTGGTAAAGACTCGGACTGTAGAAGGTTTGTCCTGAAACCCGAGACCGTACGCAATAACATCGGGGTGGTCGTCTTCCTCGGAGTAGGGAAAGGCGTGAATCCAGTACCCGTCCGGCAGGGGCTTGGCGACGACGGATCCAGAGATGTGGATGGACTTTGGATTCTCAGGAGGTGCGAGATGGGAAGACGAAGAGTCGCTCATGACTGGTCAAATTTGTCAGATATTTGGTGAGTAAACACAGAGCAAAAGGTATGTCGAATACCTGTGGGAGCGAAAGGGCTTGGTATATGTATGTTCATGGCGATGATGCTTGCGTAAGCCAGTGCAAATAGTATACCTACGCCATCTCCTTCGTCACACGTCACTTATACCTGTCAGAGGTAGGTGGAACTTTGCTTTTGTTACAAAGTGCCTGATACCTATCGCACATGATTCAGCTCGTCATTTCGTTTTAGACAGCCCATTTAATCGGAGGGTACCGGGCATACATCGACATATTCTTGGAAGCAAGGCTTCCGCACAGGAGATACTGAATCACCGATTAGGGTCTTCGTCATGGGGTAAAACGCCACAGAAGTACTCCTCAGATAGAAGCCTCCAATGTGAGAGCATGAACTTTGCGTGTCAGTACGACAAAGACAAGGCAGGTGAGCTACGGTGATAACACAAAGGCACTGAGCAGGGACTTACTCCGAGAGGATGTTCACCTCAGTCAAACTTTAAACAGTCGATACAATACATAACGGATACTTGCAGCTCGAGCGGACTCGGAAAGAATAAGGGGAGACTATTGGCGATGATGATACCATCCCTTGCGCATAGATGTCGGCCAAAGATAAGATCCGACCTTCCCAGGACATTCTGTGTGAGCGAAACCAACACATCCAAAGTGCAGTCGGGCCAATGTCGTAATAAACGCCCCCTTCGAGGGTTCTGCTGGCAGCGGAGCTCGGTCAGCCAAGCAGAGTCCCATTGATTAGAATATGATGATAAGAGCGCACTAAGCAATAGTGCTGTTGAACGGAGTAGGGGTAGATGGTATAAGCAACCCAAGGCAAGGGTGATGACCGTCGAGAGTGCGGATGCTAAGGAGCAAGACTTGTGCTTGGACGAAAAAGGAAGGCGGCAGTTTGTTTAGAACTCAGAACGTTACCCGATCAGGCAATTTAGAACCCCGCAGCAGGAGCTCGTGGCGGCTTCGAGTCTTCGACTTCTTTCGACTTCAGCTGCACCCTCATTTCCTGGCAATTGTATTCAGAGCTGAGTTCTGTCGTAAAGCTTTCAAAACAAAATGTTGGGTCTAGGCACTGCTGACATGGACAGGTGGTGTATGGTGCATCTGCCAGTGATGCGTTCATAGCTGTTTGTTTTGACAGGCCCCCGAACGCAATCAACCTAGCGTGACCTGCACCTGATACACATGTGAAGCTTGTGAGGCTTGGAAGGTGGGTATTATCAACGTCGATGACGGAAATCAGCTAACCCCGGATACGCACGCTTATCAGGAATAGGCCATTGTCATTCTAATAGATAGACGTCTTGCACTGAAATATGGCCCTGACATCCCGTTATGGTGGCCTATTTTTGCGACATATCCACTTTGTCATGTTTGATCCCGGACATATTATCCACCGTGGCAGTGAAGCTCGCACGAATATACAAATAACGTCAGAGAGTGGTAAAGAAGGTCGTGCACAATTGAACGGCGCAGGTGGAGAATCAGGCAGTCGTTTTCCATGCTTCGGACACAAGGCCCATCTAGTCTCAATGAACGAAGGTTTGAGGGTGCGTCGTTTGTAGTCACTTCTAAACTCCTCTGGGAATCTTATGTGCCATATGTCGTTCGACTCGCTAGCAAGTACTCCAAATGCGTGCAGTGCGGATCTGGAGTACTATATAAGCCTTCGACTGAAGACGATATACCACAAGAGTCACAGCTAGTAGCTCTTTCGCCGAGAACAAACTCCTCAACATGTCTAATCTCCCTCCTCACGAAATCCACGCGAAGACTGGCATCAACCAGTTCGATGTAAGTCTCATCGCTGTCATTTTTGCCTGGGCACAGTACTTACTGTTCCATAATGCAGGTATTCATCGCAGGTTCTGGTCCTATCGGTGCCACCTATGCCAGGCTTCTAACTCGCCATGGCTACAACGTATGTTATGCGACCGCTATAGTGCCAGTTGAGATGCTGATACTCGCTCTTACCAGGTCATCATGACCGAGATCGGTGACCAGTACGGATATAACTTGCAAGAGGTAGCACCTCACTCACACTCAGAGCAGGGAAACCCGTGTTCCGGCCTCTCACAAGAAAAACGAGATTGAGTATCAGAAGGATATCGATCGTTTCGTCAGGTGAGTGCACTTTGTCGGAATATATTGGGGTTATGCTAATGAACTCTCAGAGTCATTCAGGTAAATATGACCCTTTCAAGGGTATGCTTAGAGATTAATGTCATATGCAGGGTGCCCTATCGACCGTGTCCGTTCCACCCGCCAGCACCGTCATTCCTCAGCTCGACCCGTCGGCATGGAGGCCTGAGTAAGTTTCCTCTATTTCCGGTTATCGATGTAAACATCTCATCTTATGAATCTTATCAGGGATCCGAGTCAAATGACGTTACTTAACGGTCGTAACCCAAACCAACAAACATACGACAACCTCCCGGCCGAATCCGTCACGCGCTGCGTCGGTGGTATGAGCACTCACTGGTGAGCCCATAACAGGTTCCGTTTGGAATAGCCATAACACACACAACAGGACCTGCGCTACACCGGAGTTCTTCAAGGAAAATGGCGAGCGTCCAAAGATCTTCCCTGGCGATGAGGCTCTCGACGACGACGAGTGGAAGCTATTGTATGAGGCTGCACGTAACCTCATAGGTGTTTCGAGCACGGAGTTTGACCAATCCATTCGTCACAACACTGTGCTGCACACCCTGCAGAAGGCGTTCCCCAACCGCGGTATCAAGCCTCTCCCGCTTGCATGTCATCGTCTTGCTAAGGGTTCACCGTACGTGCGCTGGCATGCCGCCGATAATGTACGTGTCCCCGACTAAGGCACCCTCGCTCCCATACTGCATATGCTGATGACGGATGGTGTAGGTGTACTACGACTTGTTCGACCAATCCCTCTTTGGCAAGGTGAACTCGGAGGGAATCGCACGTGGCAAGTTCTTCTTGCTCACCAACACACGCTGCACGAAGTTACATACGAGTAACCCCAATGCGACGAAGGATGTCAATGTCGGAGTCGCGTAAGTCAATGATCGTTGATCTCTCGCCGCATGGTATTCACCATTCCTGGTGTATGCGCATAGGGAGGTCATGGACCTGCTCGCAGATAGGTTCACGGGCAGTGACCAGCACAAGCAGGTCAACTTTGCTATCAACGCGAAGGTGTACGTCGTTGCCGCAGGTGAGTGTCCTGAGCTCGTCGTATTAAATGCCTCAACTGATGGACGAGTCTACTAGGTGCTGTGGCTACTCCTCAAGTGAGAGGATCAGTGCTGCGACAACCAGTGGCGTAGACTTATATGGTATTATTTTAGATCCTAGCTAACTCCGACTTTGGTGGCCTTGAAGGCCAGCAGGGAAAGGCACTTCTCCCGGCTTTGGTGAGTGTCTATCAATTGTCCAATATTTTACTGTCCATTGAACAGCTGAACGTGACAGGGCGTCGGTATCACTGAGCAACCGTGAGCCTTATTGTCATGGCTCTTGGAGGTTGATCTAATCACGTTTATTGGCGAGTATAGGCTCGCTTTCTGCCAGATTATTCTTAATCAGCATATCGTAAGTCTTGTGCCGCTTCATTCCGTGCGTACTGATCCTGAATTATGCCTCAGGTGGATGATCTCAAGAACTTGAATGGGAGGCCGCAATGGTGGAAGGATGCTGTTGAGGCGCACAGGAGGGCGCACCCCAAGGATCCGCTGTGGATGTAAGCCATATCGTGCACTGTCTCTCACATCTGATCTGACTAGTTTCATGAAAGTCCATTCCAGGATCCCGAGCCGCAGGTCAACATCCCAGTAACCAAGGATGTGGGTGGTTTCTTTATCTGTAATGCAGAATCGTTAGAGCTGATTCATGTGGTGGTCATAGTTCCCTTGGCACGCACAGATTCATCGCGACGCGTTCAGCTATGGTGAGGCTGGTCCTCGAGCTGACTCTCGTGTCGTCGTAGACCTAAGGTGGGTGTTATATTGCAGTCACTCTTGAGAGACCTCTGAGCCTATGCCTATCAGGTTCTTTGCTCGTCAGGCCAGAGAGCCCAAGAACAAGCTCACCTTCGACAAGAAGATCACAGACGTGTATGGGATGCCTCAGCCGACCTTTAAGTATCTCCCGACCACCCAGTACGCTGATGAGGCTGGGAAGATGATGAAGGAGTGAGTGTTCGTCGTCTAAGAGCTCGAATGTGTATCTGATTTTCTCTGTCGCAGTATGACAGAAGTTGCCAGTGCCCTCGGAGGTTATTTGCCTGGTATGCATCGGAACTCCTTCAAGTTGAAACGACACGAAGGACAGTTACTTATGCTCGTATGTTTCAGGATCTGAGCCTCAATTCATGGCTCCCGGTCTCGCCCTTCATCTCGGTGGTACGATTCGTCTCGGTCATGGGTAATCTTGCTTGCAACATCTGCATAAACAACAACCATACTTACTCACCAATCTTTGCCACACTCGGGATTATATAGGTCTGAGATCAATGAGTCCGTCGCCAACTTCAACTCTCAAGTCTGGAACTTCAAGAACCTCTACGTCGCTGGCAACGGCACCATCCCCACCGCCTTCGCCGCCAATCCAACGCTCACCTCCATCGCTCTCGCGTTGCGCGCCACGCACCATATCGTCAAGGTGCTCAAAGCCGACCCAAACAACTTGAAGCCTGCGGTCCCTGAGGAGAAGCTTGAGGCGACGCCGAAGGAGTACTTGAAGTGGCTCACTGATCCGACCAACCCCGACTTCCCCAACCATCACGATTTGCAGAAGGAGCACAAGGAGGTTATCGTCAAGGTTGAGCCTTCTCATACCTGAGAGTGGACAGTGAGGTAGGTCTTTGGAGTACGAATAGTTGAAGAATTGCATCTTTCGAAATTGTTGTATGGTCATTACATAGCAAATACAAGATGATTCTGCTTGCATTAAGGAACGACTGTGCGACACTACGACCCTCGAAGTACCCTACCAGCTAGATTAAGGCGCATGTTGGCTTCCCACTCTCCCACACTCAAAGAGCAGTCAGGAAGAGAGGTACTAATCCCGAGGACCACGAAGAGGTCTGCGCCAGGACGGGCCCACCTCTTCAATAAGGAAGGCCCGCCCTCCCTCGGGAAAGAAGGGGGTTAGTGTCAATACCAAGAGAGAGAGAAGAAAAAGCTACCTCCCCAGAACAACGTTCGACACGATGTGCGAGTCAGGGCCATGACCCCCTTCACCCCCGCCCATCGGCCTCCCGCTGTCTGAGGTGTGTCCGTCGGCTCGGAATCTTCGGTCGCGCGCAGTGCCCTTCGTCCCGGTCGGCCTAGCTCACAATCCAAAAGAAAGATAAGTGGTTAGCGCGGAATGGTGTTACATGATGCATGAGGGACGATCGACAAGAGGCAGAAGAAAGAGAGAGAGGGTCCGAAGCCCAGTCCATGTCCATCCGAGGAGAAACGAAACAAGAGAAGAGAAAGAGAGGAAATAGAGAAGGAAGAAGATCCAATGCCCAGTCAGAATCCGAAACGTGAAAGCGCGCCGTTATCCATCCATCCACGGTAGCCCCAACAGTTCAGGCTTCAGACAAATGGTCGCGCACACCAATGCCCTCCACCGTCCCTGTGAGACCAACCAAATTCCCATATGCGCAACTCTCTGCCTAGAGGGAGGAATGAAGAGTTAGTACTTGTGCAAGGAAAAGAATGATGGAAAGGCGTACCTAGCAAAGGCCAAGAGAGTTCTCCTTGTCCTCATCATCGGAGTCATCAGCCAAATCAGAAAGAGAGAAACTGATAGACATAGACGTAGGAATTGAAGGAATCGCCGACACCTTGCGACGAATCTCCAACTTCCTAGGAGATGCCAACGGGGCCACCATCACCACCGTCTCCTTCTCCTCCAACACCGCTCGCTGAAGACGAGCCAACGAGATCATCATGTTCGGCAACGAGCTCGAAGCTCGCACCTTGCCAACATCAACGTCATTCTTCTTCAGCTCATCCACCTTGCCAGTAGTGGATGCCGAACGTCCCCTGGGTGCCGCGAGCGTATCAACCCACGACCGCAGGACGTCGGTCTCTGTGTGAGCCAACTCGAGCTCCATAGCAAGGTCAGCCTTCTCCTCTTCGGCAACCTTGCGCGCCGCTTGCGCTGCCCGGGACTCCTCCCGAGCCTCCTCAGCTGCCACCCTAGCAGCCTCCTCGTTGTGCTTCGCCAACAATGCCTCCTCGTCAGCCGCCCTCCTGGCCGCCTTCTCCTCTTCGAGCTGCCCAGCAAACAGCTCGCACTTGACAGACACGTCGAACAAGGTCGCCTGCATCCGCAACTCCTCCCTTTTCTTGACACCCTCGAAGATGGTCGGGCTCCCCGGGCGCAGACCGAGAGAGAGTGCCTTCCGTACGTTCGACGTCGCCGCCTTCGACGCCTCCAGCTCCTTCTTGGTCTCCTCCCACTTGGTATAGACGTCCATCCACGTCGCCAACGCCCCGTCGACGCGCTCCTTGTATCCGTTGACCTCCAGTGTCCACGGGTTCATGCCGCTCCCGTTGAGTGTCGAAATGGCCTTCAACAACTCGATTTTCTCCTTCAACTGCTCGTTCGTGTCCTCCACGCGCTCGATGGTGAGGGCCGCGTTCCGTTCCTTCTCCGAGGCCTCCGTACGTACAAACGCGAGATCGACCATCTTCTTGTTGAGCTCGTGCTTGGTGGAGCAAAGGCGTTCCTTGACCAGACGAAGTTCCTCTCGAATCGGAGCGGGCTGTTCGACGAGGGCGCGTTCGAGTCGTTGAATCTCGTGGGCCTGGTTGTTGATCTCGTGGACCTGGCCGTTGATCCTGCCTTCGAGGTCCCGGTTGCGTCGGTAGAGGTTGTAAGCGACGCTTCCAGCGAGAGACTATGTATAGTAGATGTTGAATAAGTATGTTGAACCAAGAAGTGATGAAAGGTGCTTACCAAGAGGGCGAGGTAGGTGAACTGTTGCAAATGCGTGGCACAGAACATGGTGATGATGGTAGAGGATAGTGTGTGAATGTAAGGATGTAAAGTGTAAGCTGCAGGTACCGGACCGTACAGTGTAGTGATGAAAGTAAAGATGGAAGGTGAATGAGCGAGAAGAGCGAACGTGAGCTGACCTTATAACCTGAATATCGACGTCGGGTTAGTCCTAGAACGGCAAAGCCATCACTGTTCCGACACGGGTGAGTCCACAAAACTATGTCAAGCATCGGTATGCTCGATTCAGGTGTGTGGGCTGACCTGCAGCGACGGTGATGGCAGTCAGGGGCCAACTTATATCTTGAAGCTGATAGGCTGACAGCCGTTGGCGCGGGCGGGCGCTCAAGCGCTCATTGCCGACGGGCGCGCCAATATGCGTCGGGTGAAGGCGGGCCAATCATAACCGACGACAACTCGAGATGAGAGGCTTGTCAACTTTGAAGTTCACTCTAATTTGTCTCAGAAGCGAGCGATATCGGTGCACCTGGTGAGACATGCTTCTCTGGTATGCCTCATGAGACGTCTAGTTTGGTGGCACACCGGTAAAGTAATTCGCCCCGCCGAAACAGCCAAAGTGAGTACGATATCTCATACGAGCCTGTGGCTTTGGGCAGTGAGTGTTCAATTTACAAATACATGATCGTCATTAAACACTCATATATGGCTCATAGTCATCCTTCTATGCATAGTGATCATGTCACCTCGTGGCGAAGTAGATGGCTCAAACCACAGCCTCGAGCCTAGGACTCTGAGTGCCCTGATCCCCTAGTTCTAGTAAGGAAAATTGGAAGCAAGGCTGTTCAGCGGTTTTATTCATGCAGGGAATCAATATCGGATTGGATAAAAGACCTGCTCTCCATCATATACGAGCCGGTCAACGGAATATTCGCATCTCGGGCCTCTGGGCCCTTGGCTGACCAGTAATATCTGGCGAAGTAATGCAAGTGCTCAGTCCGTACACAGCATGCAACGCATTGCTTCAAGAATTACAGATGCTCTTCGTCCACCGGACATAGAACTCGAGAGATGAATATCGCTGATAGAGGACACCTGCCGATCGGATGGACTGACTGGGCTGTGACCACCTCTCCTAGGGTTCCACGCCCATAGCGGGGTGGAGTTTACGCTCGCGTTCAAGCAGGGCGACCATCACATCAAGGGAAAATAAAGCATCACCTAGCCAGACAAAGAGAGAAGCACTGCCGCTGTCGGCATATCACTGGGATGCGGTGAGTGGCTGCTTTTCCCGCAGTACCCTGAAAATATCGCAGACCAACGGCTGATCCACGATATTCTGCGCTATGACAGCAATGGCCCCATCGTCTGTTGAAGGCCCTGTATGATGGGCCGGAAAATGGCCGGGGGAGGCCAAGGCCCTCAACACGTGCCGGCACTGGCGCGTGATGATGTGAAGCACAGACAAAGAGAGGCCTAGCGGAGCTCATAGTACTCCTTCCCTTTTAGGACGACATTGACGGGAGGATTCCTCTCCTCTTTTTCTGCTCTCCCTTCTCTCACAACACCCACATTCTGCGCATAGGCCCTTGCTCAGGAAACTGTCTTCTACTTCTGTTTTACCTCCCACAATGCCTCCTTCTCCTGAAGCTCCGTGCCTCGACGTGTTCTCTATGAGAGATATGTGCGTGGCTGCCGTGCCCGTCAACGCTCCGACCGCTTTAGAAGTTCGGGCATCTGTGGCAAAGATTCAGGAGGAGGCTGCGGCCGAACTGATTCCAACTATCTTGGAGTCTTCTCTGTGAGTATCCTGCTTACTTTACCCAACTTCCATTCGTTGACGTCGATGCCTCTTCAGTCCAGGAAGAGCGCCGAGTGGTGCGCTCGAAATTGTCACAAACCGCGATCGTCACAGTCGTGTTCTAGCTCGAAAGAAAAGGTCTGGTTTACGGTTGGGCCTGGTTGAGGAAGAGACGGATAGAGAGGATACAGAGAATATTCAACAGTACGTCTGCGCTGACCGTGTCTGTCACTTTATGCGCAACTCTAACAACCTTTGCTACGCCAGCTACAGCGACGAAACTGGAGTTGAGTCCGACGATGAGAATGCCCCCGTGTCCGAGACCACTGTGCAGTACGTTGATTGACTCTTCCATCGTCTGCATAACACAGTCTAACATATATCCCTCCTCCAGTGACGAATCTGTTCCGGAAGCAGTTATCGACACTCAGGCTGTGGCCGCCACAAATATCATCGACCTGTATGTTATATATATACTTCCTAACACATAAGACTGACGACCTCCTCCTGCAGCGATGCGATCGTGTCCGACGAGGAGCCATATACTTCTGACGAAGGGAATGCTCTCGCGAACATCAACAAGGGGAAGGGCCGCGCCGTCAACGAAAGCGATGATGAGGACTGTGACGAGGAAGACTCAGAGGAAGACTACGACAGCGACTCCAGCTGCTTGACCCCCTTCAATTCCGAGCGCGATTCCGACTCAGAAGACGAAGTCGAGTCGGTCAAGGCGACCATTCCGGTTCAAGAAACTCGTGCGGCTACTTTCGACGCGGGCACTCAGGTCGGCGCGTCCTCATCCGCGACTGGCTCCCGTAAGCGCAAGCCAGCTTCTGCGACTGCCACTTCAAAAGCTGCGACTGCTGCCGCTCTTGCTTCTGCTGAGCGCGTCTGGAAAGCGTTTCTCGCGAAGAACAAGAAGAACAAAGACCCAAGGGGGAAGGGGGAGGAAAATCCCATTCAGCGGAATGCTATGCCGGACCCGACATGGAAAACTTCGCTCATCGAACCGCATATCGAGTCTGCAGAGAAAGGCTATGTGCCTTGCCCATTCGAAGACTGTCCGTTCGCGTTCTCGGTCGCGCGAGTGAAGATTATCAAGCACTTCGTCCAGCACCACTATAACGACAAGCGATTTAAAGACGTCAAACATGTACTTGCGTGGCTGGCTCTGCCCAAGCAGGAGGTACCGAAGGGCATGTGTTACCCTTGCATCTTCAAGGGTACAGAACTCGATAGCAAGGAGTGCGGAGGGGCTCATGGTTATGATGGCTATGGACGTCATCTGGCGGAGTCCCACACATGGGAAGGCTTAGTCAACTTCCGTTGCACCAAATGCGACATCAAATTCTACGCTAGAGACGGTACTAAGGGCGCGCTATGTTCTGCTCATCTGAAAGATTGCCCTTTCTCCGAGTACTACGAACGTCCTGAGAAGACCAAGTCTACTGGGGGAGGAAGATCGACTCAGAAGGCGTCGAGGAAATTGAAGAATGGCAAAGCTCCCACCTTGTCTCGGCCTACCAAGACCAACAAGAAGCGTAAGGACTCGCACGAATCTGACGATGAATATTCGGGTGCAGGAAGCTCTAAGCGCAGGTGCCTGCGGTCTTCAGCCTGAGTGACAACAACCTCCGGTCCCCTACGTACTTCATCTCTCTCTATCTTTTCTGCCAACTCTTTAGCAATTTATAGCTCCAGTGCTTGTTCAATTCCACCTAATCCCTGTGTACTACTACATGTTTCTCTGTTTCTCTCCGAATGTCATTGTGCGTATTCAATGTAGGGAACGCCGCACCGTGAGAAGAGGAACAAACATCCACAAATATTGAGTATAATGCGTGGGAATCTCCATGGTTGCACTGTGCAGCCATGACGCTAGCAAATTAAGTGCGGTTTCACGAGCCAACGACCGTGCAGATGAACAGCAAGTGTGCGGTGCGTGGAAGTCACAGTTGTTTGTGACTATCTTGCTAGCTGAGAATCGTGAGGTGGCAGGTTGATTTTCTCTCATTCGATAACGCGTGATGACGACCCTAGTTTCAGAGCACAAAGTTCGTAAAGCTAGTTTGTCATGCAAGACGAGGATCAATCAACCCGATAGAAGAGGCGTGTAACATTGTAGGTGGTTCGGGAATCCTATGGGCGTGTATAGACGTGAACACATCAGCGCTCATGACCGAATGTCATGACTTCATGCAGTGCGCATTCTGCTCCTGAGTAGATGTCTCGTTCAAGTTACAGAAGCTGGTAGATACGGCACGAAAAGGAGAAGATGTTTCCCGCTCTACAAGCACTCGGGCAGCCTTCAATTCCCCCTGATACTGTACTCAGCCTCTGATGCAAGCAGTGACCAAGTTTGTCTTTTGAGAGACACTTGACTCGGATTGCCCCATCCAGTAGGTTGAGTGCGTTCACACTGTAGGTCCGTATCAACAGATGGCCTAGTGAGTGGCAATCTCCCTCTCATCATGATCAGCCGCCGCGCAGTCCTCACGCGGATACTCATTCAAAATTGCCAGATCTTGACATCGCATGATGTCAACGTTGTCAATGCATCATGCTATCCACAACTGGTCAATGAAAGCATGCATTTCGGCATGATATCTTCGGATCATGTTGGGATCAGAGGGCGTGCCCATAGCCGTCCTGAAGTTTCTCCCAACGAAGGTCCAGTAAAGCAGAAGGCCCGAGCCCTATCGTGATGGTCAACGAAACTCTCTTGTAAGAGAGGCCAGACAAAGAGCACCTTTAGGACCTTTCTTGATCCGATCAATGGCCATGAAAACGTGAGCAGTGCTAAATGCACCGTTTGAGGGCCATTGCTCGGCACTAGACCAGAATGGTGATGGCGTAGATTCTGGTGAGTTGGGCTAAACATCGAGCATCAATCAGGCCAAGAATGTGCACCCTTTAGACAGAGGTAGTGACAGTGACTGACCGCAGGCCGGCGCGGCCAGAGTATAGAACCCGGGGAACTTCCCAATAGGGCAGTTTGCGGAGTTGAAAGTTGACTATATAAACCCAAGCTAAAAGGTGGGCGCCCTGTATCATTGCATTCCTCTCAGGATCTATCACCACATCTCTCACAAATCTCTCCACGCCCCCGTTTCTTGCATCCCTGGTCGTCGTGCTTGTCCCTCAAAAGGTTCGCACTTGTTTTTCGTAAGCAAGTAAGTTCTGTGTGTTGCCTAGACATACAACCATCTAACGAGCATGTTTGTAGTCGACAGATGCTCGATCCAATTCTTGGCTTGGACCAAGGTTCAAGTTTTCACCGCAATGATCCCTTGTAAGAGACTCTATGTTTCCTGGATGATAAACCTTCGAGTTGAACATCTCAACTAACCCTCCAGTGACCTCGACGCGTCAAACAACGCTAACTCCCGCGAAGAAGATACTGTCTCCGAGAAGGCTGCTGGTGACGCGTTTTTCAATGATTATATCAACCACGACGCAATGCGCAGTACCACTGTCACTCCTCAATCGTCCTGTAACCAAATTGTAATACGGGGTAGTAGGGCTTCTCTCGCGAGGCGGTGGTCGAGGACCAGGTGCGTTAATCATGTTTGCATAAACCTCCAAATTGGGACGCCTCTAACAAGCTTGAATTTTACACTGGCAGCTTCCGCCAAAACTCTCTAGGCAGTCTTCGTCAGAACTCTCTTGGGATGATCACGCACGCTCGCGCTAGGACGTCCTCCCTTTCTGCAGCGTCCTTCGGGAGTTTCGGCAAGAAACCGCGCGCTCAATTCCGAGTACAGACGGACGATCAGAGTGTAGACGACCAGACTTTGGCCACGATGATAGTCCAAGGTTGGCGCGATCAGTTGTCTTCCCAGCCTGTCGCCACGATCTCCTTGCCTGAGGTCGCCTTGGGTCCCTCCGGTGTATCTCATGCTGGTGGGGTGCAGTGGGAGGCGATACCGAATCAGGACCTGTCTGTGGCGTGTGCGCAGGTTCCAAACGGGTCTCTCAAAACGCAATGTGTCATTCCCGGATGTTCCATCATCCACTCTACCAACGCATCCTCTGTTATCGACCACATCACCCAGTTTCATACTCACGACCTCCCCACTCTTGTACGGAAGCTCAAGGCCGGAAAGCGAGGAAGAGGTCGTGCGGCCAGGGTGAAGTGCCCTGCATCAGGATGCTCCAGCACAGTCCAGGTGTCGAGCCTGTGCCATCATATCAATTCGGTGCATCACAGGGTTTTGAACTTCATGTGTTTGGTCTGTGGACAGCACTTCCACAGTGCTGGTAAGAAAAGCTTCGTGAAGAATCACGTTGTGGAATGTGTTCGCGAGCACAGGGGCAACTCGGAGCAAGTACTAGTCAATTGAACGCCTCCTCCAGGCTGCAGCCGCCTTGTGCTCACCCCGCCGTCTCTCAAATGCGTCATCTCAAGATTCCTCATCTCATATATGTTCCCACCACTATGCCAAATGTTATCCAGTAATATGCGATCATGCCCTTCATGCCACTCACTAAATATGCTTTTCTGTCTTTTTTACGTGTCTGTCATAATTCTCTCCGATCCTGTTCCAAACTCCTGTCGTCCGTGAAGCATGTAATGTCTCGTCCGCTCAGTCCCACTTTGCAGCAATACACAATCAATGTTATCAATGATACAAGAACTTGAACTTGACAGACATCTGCGTACCTGACCGCAATCGCGAAATCTTGAAGCTCGAACGAGGTGCAGCTCAGCGTAGACACGAGCATAGATACCCGCGAGACCAGGCCAACTTGCAATTTCCGACGGCGAATGCATCTTATGAGTCAATCATCTCCAGATGGCGTTACAATAATTGGCTCAACGAATCATGTACATATGCATACGCATATATCTCTGGCAAAACAACGCGAAGCGCGCCCCCTCTTTTATCTTCAGATGGAGTCAACGTGAATACAAAGTTGCACGTATTGCACCTCATGCACCCTGTGCGTAAAATGCCTGTCGTAGCGCATTCAAGAGAACCTCCGAAGAACTCCCGTCGTTCTCCGGGATGTCGAGCTCCTCCTCCTGTTGATCAAGGTCATGAAGGTAATCCACAGCCCCCGACACGTGAGCCACCTTGCAACATGACGCGTGCATCTTTAAATATTTTTCTCGACGGCAATGGATAGCACTCGGGATTCTCGGCGTGGTTGACGAATGTCATTGTAGGCGGAAAACCTGATGCATCCAGGAATATGTTCGCCGGTGTACATAGCTTGTATCCATGTCAGTTGTCATTTTCATGCTCCTGCACGAAGACTCAGCATGTACACGGTGTCCACAGTACTGAATCAACGGCGCACCATAGGTTCAAACCATAGTCTCAGTCTATTCAACATGGTATGACACTCGACGCTCAGAGTCATGACGTTTTCAAGACGATGCATTCCGTCTCCATTGAGGTCTTTAGATATATCGCCAAAGCCGAAGGCCGATCGTCAGCTGTATTGGCGTGGCAGACTCAAGTACTTACAGAAAGTTGAGAAAGACAAGCTCGAACGCAGAGCAGACCCGTACCACTACGACTACCAATCTTCAATATCATCACTCTCAAGCCATCCACCAGCCGTCTTCTCCGGATCCCTCTTCTCACCCTCCTCACCTTCCTCGCCACCTTCACCCTCCTCCTCACCCCGGCCCGTGGTAGTATCATCCACAATGTCCGTGATAGATGAGCTGCCTTTCGTGAACTCGAGTCGGGAGAAAGTCCTGTGCGAAGCGGGAGGTCTGCCGTTGAACGAGTTTGACCCTAGCAATAGGATTGATTGGCATCGGTTAAGGGAGGGGTAGGAGAAAGGAGGAGGGACGAGACGTACGAGATTGGCCAGACCCAGAGACGTCAAACGCCTTCAAGATACCTCCCATCTCCAACGCGACCTCCCTACGCGTCCATCCCGTCCCCGCTCCCTCCTGCTGCACACACACACACATCAGCACTTCCCCAGACACCAGACCAGGTCGAACAAGCGACCACTCACCCATCTCAGCCACCCGAGCACATCGCCCACCCCGTCCTGCGCCTCCCTCGTTGCCTTGAGATTGTCGAAGAATGCGGGCTTGTACGGTTTCTGGCCGAGTCGGGGGACGGGTGAGGGCAGGGCGTGGAGGGTCCCGAGGGTTAGGAGGTGGAATTGGTGGGGGTTCGTTTGTTGCCACTAGAATAGATGAGGGATATTTGAGCTCTTCTGCAGTGTAGATGGAATAACCGTATGGTGATGCGTAGAGACGTACGGATTCGCCGCCACTGCTATCAACCCAGCTCAACCACTCCATCACCCCCTCGCACTCCTCCAAACTCGCAGGGGAACAGTACTGCGTGTAGTTCTGGTGGATGTAGAGACTCAACAAGGACGCGTCGATCGGGGTGTCCGCGTATAACGCCTATCGTGATGTTCAAGTTGTTGTATCAGCACCAGTATCAGCATCTCTTCGCTCTCATGGTAGGATGGAAGTAGGATGGAAATATAAAAGCAAACACGCAACGCACCTCGACGTCCACTCGACTAGCCCTCCTCTCATGCCCAGCGAGCCACTCAGGAAGTGGGGGTGGGTCCTTCAGCTGCATGTCGAGGGCACGCTCGCGTGCAATGTCCCGCGCAGAGGCGGAGGCGGACGGGGCATCGCCTTTCCCTGCGAGTGTGCGAGCAGGTTAGTAATCAGCGGTTTCATGACACAGAGAAATCGAGGTGGAAGATGCGGATAGAAGAAAGGCGGGAGAGGTGCTGAGAGGATGAGGTTCAAGAGTAGGCGGTGAAACGCACGTTTGTTGTATAACACCTTCCCCAGCAGATGAAAAAGCACAAGACTCTGCTCCCTTCTCGACATCACCTCCACCCATCGCGCACTCTCCTCCCGCCCCTTCCCGCCCTTCACCTCCTTCTTGCTTCTTCCTTTCCCTGTACTTTTACTTGGTACATTGGAGGAAGACGCTGACGCTGAAGAGGAGGTGCAAGCGAACTGTAGCGCCATCACTGCGCTCCTGATATCCCCATTCGACGTCTCCACTATCAAATCTAATAACTCCTTGGAGGGTGGTTTCAAGCCTTTGAGCCTCAAGTGAGAGGAGAGCAGGTTCTGGAGGGCGCGTTTCATGAGTGTGGGTGCTATGGGGTTGAACCTACCGCATCGCAGCACATCACATCGTTACAGATTGAGATTATGGACAGCGAGAATTGGTTAGTTTTCACCGCATATATGCTGCTTGTACTACGAGGGAAAGACGTACGAGATCTGTGTCACGTAAGGCGAGTGCAGGAGGTCTGGCGGGAGGGCAGTTCGGATATCTACCACCTCCCGTCCCTTCCCTTTCCATGATGAGATGTTCCCTTCATCGGATTCGCCGCGGACGCCTGCGTCGCTGACAACAATGACTATAGGCGCTGTCGACAAAGACGAAGTTGCCCGGATAGCGGTGTGGAGGGAGGCGTGGAAGGACGCGCGGGTGGGCGGGTGGAGAATGTTGGGGAGGTCTTCGAGGAGGACTATCCGCCGAGAGGGGTGTGCCTGGGATCGAGAGTGGGAGGTTGAGGATGAAGAAGAGAGGACGGAAGTAGAGTTGGTGGTGGTGGTGGCTCTGGAGAGGAAGGCGTGGAACTTGTCTGAGAGGCCTTCGTATTCAATGCGGTTTTCACGCTCGTCTGTCGATCAGTTGAATTCAGTTCGTCATGTGTGTTTCTATTGTGCAAGCATACACGCAGAAAGAGAACGCACCATAATCAAAATCGTCGCGTCCGTAGAACCTCTCATCCGCCGTATTCTTCCATTCCAAGATCTCAAAGCCGAGCTCGCGCGACAAGACGCGGAGGGTCGTCGTCTTCCCTGTGCCTGCCGGGCCCGTTAGGACTAGGAGTTTCTATAATGTCAAATGAGTACCATCAAGGAGCATATAAAAGGAGAAAGAGAAGGGTCTGGAGACGTACACGGTACTTGCGTAGTTTGCCCGACGGTCCGCCTTCGAACGCTTCTAGCAGCCACTGTCTGACGTCGTTTACCTTGCGTACGTGGACTGCTAGCTCTGCCTACAGTTCACAGCCACATTCAACAGCTTTCCTCTAGAGCATTGTTGAGAACGCACCTCGGTGGTGGGCCCGTACATGTCCACCCACAGCCCATCACTCTCATGGCCGATTTCCTCGACCACCTCAAATTTGGGCTTGGGCTGCACAGCAGCCTTGCCCTTTCCCTTGACATCACCCTGAGAGCTTTGAGATAACTTTGACTGACTACCAGAGAGGTTGAACACTGGCGGTTTGGCAAACTAGTAGCTGTCTGTTGTGAGGATATGCGAATCAACTTTTGCGGATACATACAGCACCGAGGGGTTTCAGTCGTTTGGCAGGCGGTGTCGTGACGAGGTCAAGTTTGAGAGTGGATTGAGAAGGCGGTTTTCGTTTATTTTGTGGATTGTTGCGGGACGAGGAGGCCATTTGTTGCAGCCCAAAGAGGAAGTTGTAGACGAGAGTGGTAAATGAGCTGACGGAGACGCCACCGTGACGAGCTGATACGCGTTCGTCACACGCATGCCTCGGGTGCACATGACCGTGACAAGTGACTTCGTCACGCTATGCATACAGGAGTAAAGCTTCAGATTCTCCGCCTGTACAGGCAACCCGCGATGTATACCGCAGCGTAAAAAGTCCTCGATAGCAGAACTGGCGCCACTGGCATTGTCTGTTGCGTGGGATCGAATCGAGTGTGAGTGCGTATATGACTGCCTCAACGGGAATGTCGGAGTTTGAAACCCTTTTCACGTGTGGCTCTCCGAGTCAAGTCGACTCCTACATTCATCTGGTGCTTACTGCTCCACTCCGTCGAACAGCAGGTTGGGATCCCTTACATCAGCATTGTATGTTTGGGGCCGGCGAACTCAGGATCCAACGTTATACACTGATGCCCATATGGATGGCATAAACCACCCATCCAATGTGCACATATCTTCAGCCGGTCAATCGGCTCTGGGATAGAGAAATCGGGGGAGAAAGAGGTGCGTCTTCAGTTGTAAGAAATTTCTGATGCAGTGGCACTGATTGATAGATCGCTTGTCTCCCAGGCTCTTTCTACAAACGGGTAGGCTGAATTATCGGCCTTCGGCTTTGGCGATATATTTGAAGACTTCAATGGAAACGGAATGCATCGTCCCGAAAACGTCATGACTTTGAGCATCGAGTGTCATACCATGTTTGATAGACTGGAACTATGGCTTGAACCTATGGTGCGCCGTTGATTCAGTATTGTGGACACCGTGTAAATGCTGACTCTTCGTACAGGAGCATGAAAATGACAACTCACATGAATACAAGCTATGTACACCGGAGAACATATTCCTGGATGTATCAGGTTTTCCACCTACAATGACATTCGTCAACCACGCCGAGAATCCCGAGTATTATCCATTACCGGCGAAAAAATATCTAACGATGCACGCTGCATGTTGCAAGGTGGCTCACGTGTCTGGGGCTGTGGAGTACCTTCATAACCTTGATCAACAGGAGGAGGAGCTGGGCAACCTGGCGAACGACGGGAGCTCTTCGGAGGTTCTCTTGAATGCGCTACACCAAGCATCCTACGCATGAGGTGCAACTTTATATATACATTGACATCTGAAGATAAAACAGGGGGCGCGCTTCGCATTGTCGTGCAAGAGATATGCGTATGCATATGTACACACTTTATCGAGCTGAATTTTGTAATGCCATCTGGAGATACCTGTTATTCATAAGATGGATTCTTTGTTGATGCTGCCCTGTTGAGTTGGCCTTGTCTCGCGGGGTTTTATGCTCGCTGAACCTCGTTTCAGCTTCAAGATTTCGTGATTGGTGTCATGTACGTAAATGTCCCTCAATTTCTTTGTTCGTTGGTATTAATAGCTGCAAAGTGGGACGAGATATCAGATGCTTCACGGGCGACAGCAGTTTGATGCACTACGTAGAAGAAAGCAGATCCTGCAGTGACAACCATGGAAGTGAATGACGGGGAGTAAAAAAGGTGAGCGAGATAATGGGCACAAACACATGTTCAAAGTCACAAAGAGGATCATGCTCGCGCGACGGTAGTGGTCGGTTGACAGTGCCTACCACAGCGTCCGCTCTCAAGCTTGAGACCTGGATTGGTATGACAAGTAGGTATGGGACTGATGTTGTGGATGAGAAATGTATGATTGGGAACAGGAACCGATTCACTCAAGAAAAATGACTTTGGGGGGAGATACTGTACATTGTTGTCGCCTATCTAGTAATACTCATGGCACTATTCCAACTTCCTAGCTAAACCTTGAGTGTTCCATCGTGCTCAAGGCCGAACGCTGATTGTAGGGAGTGTTTCTACAATGCTTGATTAGTCAAGACACATAGCAGGGTAACGAAGCGAGTCTCACGGTTTCACGCAGCTTGAGTGCCGCTCGACGAAGCCACTGGCTGCACTTGAGCTTTCCTTCCCTTCACTGTAGCTCGCGCGACGCCCTTTCCCTTGCTCTTCCGACTAGTAGTCTTCTTGGCTGCAGGAGCACTAGCCTTCCTGGACTTCTTTGCAGGAGGTGGCGGGTCCGGTTCGCCCCTTGCTCTAGCCCGAATAATGGACGCACAGTCTAGTTCATGTTTAGACCTGGGGTCCTCACGAAAGAACATCCCGCGCCTGCCGGTGTCTGCGATAAGATGGCAGTTGGGGTTCCTACACGCGAAACGGGGTCCCATCGTGTAATGGTACGATGCCCAGTGGCGGCCGATAGCTCTCTGCCATTCTCGAAGATTTGCGCACGGTTTGGTTTCCCTGTCCTGGCATGTCTTCCCCTTGTCTGAAGCACCTATGGGGCAGACGAATTTGGCGGAAGGAGTGAATGCGAGCTCTGGGTAATGGGTCATAACGTGTTCTCCTAGGAAGTACGCGGAGATCGCATCGTTCTTTCCCGATGTTATCTCGAACTGACAGTTATTGATACCACAGACGGACGTAGGGAAATTGGTTTCATAATCGGGGCCGGCGGCCGTCGTTGTCGCGTTCTGCTGTGATGTCGCGTTGATAGAAGGGGCGACTCGTGGAGTAGCTATATGAGGCGAGGTCGGAGCAACTGACTGGGGAGTCAGCTGAGTGTTGGCAGTAGAAGTTGGCATGATTCGCTGTGCACTGGAACCATCATCCGTCACGGTCGTCGCGTTCTCCTGGGGTGCCGTCGAGCACGCCGCGCTAGCATCCTCTTCGAATGCTTGCGTGACCTGATAGTTGCCGATATCACAGGGAGACCCGGGATAGCTTGTCGTGTTCGCACTGGCAGGTTGCACTGACGCGAGGTCAACAGGTGGGGTAACGGGCTGCACAGCCAGCTGTAAGGCTGCTTGCGCGGCCGACTGAGCGACCGGGGCATTCTCGTCAGCAGGGAGCCCCACGCCTACTTGGACACCGTGGCTGCTCTCTGTCGTCACTATCCCATTCTCCTCGGGTGCTGCGGCAATAAACTGAAAGAATGTGTAAAACTCAGACAGGACGTTTGGGTCTTCAAGTTGTACGCTACGGACCATGGTGAGATAGGAAGAACAGCATGAGTAGAGGTAGACTTACTCAGGCAGCTGATTGAAGTCGAAGCTGAGGTCGAGATTGTGGTTGAGGTCAACGTTGTTGAGGTCGATGTGGGGATTGAGGTTATGTTCAAAGTTTGAAGAGTCGCTTAGAACTCCTTCTCCATGTGCATCGAAGGCGGGGCCTGCAGCGGCCAAGTCTTGGCCATCAGGCAAGGCCGGCGCCGCGAAGTCGTTATTGTCCACAACCTGAGAGAGGGCAGCAGGGCCGGGGTCGGTGATTGCATTGACGGGAGCGCCAGGCCAAGTTCCAGCGACCAGTCTACAAAACAGTCAGGTGACGCGACCGATATTCATTGTTTCGTGGTACTCACGCGTCGTATGATGTGGCGTTGATACTACTCGAAGGTACGGGCTCCATAAACCCTACGTATCTTTTCTCGCTCTCCATCCAGCTTGAGTAGACATCGGCTAGTTAGGTCCCTCGAGCTTAGATGACAGAGTATGTGTTTGCTTACGAGCATAGAAAACAAAAGTGCCGGAAATGTTTCTCAAACTCTTCCAGCGGCATGTTCGCGCTGATAGTAGAGTCAGCATTGCTATATCGACAACACTCGCGGTCACAGTGACCACAAAACCTGTCCAAAACGTACACGGGGTGGAACTTTTTTGTTACATAACAATTAAATCCCAATGGTCCTGGTTGGGCCATGTTGCAATTCCAATGACGTGTTGAAGAAGCAGTCGAAAAAAGAGGGGATCACGGATAGAGCAAGAAGGGATGGTAAACGGAGTGAGGAGAGTCGTTGGCCGCCGGGGGCTTCGGGCAGTTTGGGCGCTCAGTCGCTATCTCCTGCCCCTTTGGGACGACGCGTCGGGGCACTGCTGGCAAATCTAACAGGTGTTTGGCTGCATCATCGCATTGAGTGATCAACGGGATAATACAGGAAACACCGGACGAGATATGCCAGCTATGCGACCATATTTCCTAGAAAAGGGCTGCGGCCGCCTTGATTCCGACCTAGGAGCGTGGCTGAATGGCTGAAAAGCCCCGCGCGCGAGCCTTCACGGCAGCAATATCCTAAGAAACTACACAATCATCAGCAACGTACTTTCGGTAGATTTTTGGACGAGTGTTGTGTCCTGGTAGGCAGGAGGGGCGACTTCAGAAACGTTGGTCTGTGGCCACGACCTCAGATCGGGCCACTACATTGTCCGTCCCAGCGCATTCAAATATGCATACTGGTCCAATTATTCCCCCTTCTTAGCCCCAAAGTTCCCCTTCAGTGTTCAGCATCCAGTCCCTGCATCGGAGAATGGGCGTCTATAGCGCATCAGCCCGAATATCTGAGCGCTAACTTCCCCACACTTGCTCTCGACCACATCCTCAGCACTCGAAACTAGAGCGAGGAAGCTACCAAGTAAGAGGGGAGAACGTGTGTCGTTCCTAAAGGCAGTTGGCATGTATCTCTTGTCCAATATACACTTCCAGAAGCGACGAATCGTCCAGGCCACAGGTAGAAGTCTCGAACTCGAACTTGTCTCCCACGACAACTTCTGGTCAGTGCTTGGGCAACCTAAATTGGCCTTCCGCTGCTGAGAGCAAAAATAGGTGCTCTACGATGAAAAACACGTCGTACACTGGCAGATACAGATATTCGATCAGGCCACACGAGACGGCGCTATGCGAAGACAAACACTATCAAGACTGAAGGCTGCAACCACGGACGACACGCAACTACTAGCTCTGGAGCAGCGTATACTCTCGTTTGCCCTTTCAGCATGGGTTACACGAACGGTATGTGTGCATACAGGTTCAAACCGCATAGCCGCGCTCGAGTCCGAGGTATGCACGCCCTTCGTCGAGGTAGTGTACGCCCTCACGTGTGGTCTAATCGAAGCTCGAATCCTGACAGTACCTCTCAAGAAAAAGAAGTGGCACCTACGCGGCGTGACATACCAAACTGCTATGTTCTCCTTGATCCGCCTCAAAGCATTAAAATCAATCTTGCAAGGCGACGTACGTCCACTTTCGTCGCCGAGAAGAGATCGTACTGAAATGCACTACATGCGCCCCATCAGCGACACTTCCGCCAGTAAAGAAACCGCATCGACAAACCTTCCGTAGGATCGACGCGACGCGACTTGGAGACGCGCTAGAATCAGTCACGTGATCGAGGAACGTGGGTTTGTGGTCTCCCACTGCGGTGCTTGGCCATTCTGGACAGCCGCAGAGCAAGACCGGAACGCAAACACAAGGATCGTAGGGTCACTGTTAAGCTAGCCGTCGCGGCCTAGATCCACGGATGCGAGAGGGCCATTCCCAGTCTGCGCACGATAACGGGCAGATAAGTTTTCATAGGGCATGCTTTCGGGTGCGTTCAATTTGATGACTTCAGTTAATGGTACATAGGCTTACATGACGTATAAACTCACAGATAGACTCATGGAGTTTTGTAGCCTCCCGACAGATCAGTCACATCACCTGAGCGCGGACGGAGTTTTCCAGCTTCCAAGCGCATTTGCAGCTCTGCATAAGGGCGATGTTCTTCACGCGAAAAGACCGTCTTCTGAGCGGCTCGGTCCTGACCACACCGAAGGGGGCCACCGGCCTCCAAATCGAGTTGTCATCGTTGAGCGGGGGAGACTGGTACCGTCATTGCGCAAGTCCAACAGCTCTGTAAGTGTGCCTGTATTCTGAACGTTGGGAGTGCACGATGGGATGAGTTCGGGTCTTTTGGTGAGTATCGGACTGGTTGTATGCGCGCGTACTGCGATAGATCGAGCACTCACAGGAGCTCAGAGGTGTTTCGCTACGCCTTTCATCAACAAAATGGTCTTTTCATTGCCATACGAAGGCGTAACCAGTGGGCCAGCAGCCACATGCGTTCAGGCCAATCTCCAGGGGCCCTTGTCTACACCTCCGTTGCGCGCTTCTGCAGTATTCTTTGCCATTTTCCTTGCCTATGCCCTTCCGGAGTCCTGTAATTCACTGCGATTGGAGAGGCTTGCAAGACGAAGAAGGGGAAAGGTTGGGCGAGGGTGTGAGCAACGGCCAGTTTGAACTTTGGCCAAGGGAGTCACTTCACGTAATCTCTCACGTGTGTGACCACCAAACGGCGAACGAGGCGAAACGCCGCCCTCTTGCGTAAATAAAATTGAGATAAATTCGATGAATATCAAGGGTGAATAACTAGGTGGCAGGGGTCCATCATTGTCGGAATGATGCGAGAATTCCTTCCAAATTTGGCAATGAGTCACGTCACTCGTCCAAGAGCATGAGACGCTGTGGCCTCGCAACGTCATTCTTGTCGGACTCAATGCTATGATGTCTGAGAACCGAAGCTTTCTTGTATCCAAGATAACGCCGTGTGCTGGAATGAAAAGATGTGCGTAGGCAAAGCTTGGTCACTGCACACGGCACGTTCTGAGAGAGTTGTGATGATCGAGTATCCAATACTAGCTATTTCCCTCAATGCTGCACACTCTGCCCAACGAGGTTTTATTCTATGGATCGTACACTACTTTACCCATACATACGCGATGGCGGCCTATTCAAGTTATTCAACACAGATCTTCGACGGATCACAACTCCGCTACGGATCAATTGAACCGGAGACGAAGATAGGCGTCGGGCCCGACTCGGATATTTTCTCGCTCCTCGCACCAACGTTCTGCTTCCCTCTTCGGCCGTAAGTACCAACTCCTCCAGTCGCACGTTGATCTTCAGGTACTTACAGTCCGTACAGCGTGGTACAGAGGTCGAGGGTTTTATCCGAGCGCACGGATGGCACTTGAGTATGGCCAGGAAATACTAGGGATTGCGAATTCGCAGAGGCCAATGCCTCAGCTTCACAAGTTTCACGCACAACGGCATCGTGTGCAATCGCTGATCGACGTTCCAGCACACATCACAGGTCGTTGTCGGCATGTACCCAATGCACACGCTGGAGCTACTAACAAGATTGCGCTACAACACCTCGTAGGTATCATTCCTCATCGGAAGCGTCCGTGTACCACTTAGTGCGAAACCGTGCTGACTGGAAACCTACAAGGCGAAGATCCGCGTTGTGCAGCGAACGAAATTGCACTGAAATACCTGAAACTAAGCTCCGTGTACATGCAGGAGTGGTGTTGGTGTTCCATTCATCTCTCTACCAGTATTGGTTATTCTTAGACATATCGGCGAATTTGCCTTTGACATGTCGAGACATCGGGCACTATAACCTCACTAGCCTCTCACCTGATGTACTTCCCATTAGATTGACGAGTCTTCCCAGCATAAGCACGCAGCGTTTCCAGTCGGAATTTGCTTGACATTGGACACGTCAAGGTCTTTGCCTGGCAAGAATGAACGTATGACGGAGGCGGTACGCGCACTGGCAGGTGGGAGCACTGCTTCCCGGAATAGCCCATCGCGAGATTACAAGTCCCGGAAAGCTGCGCTGGTGAGAGGGATCGAGACAGACTCTGATCGCTGTTCCTGAGTAATTAATGTTCCTATCGATCTACATGTACAGGTGCGTGTATTCCATCTGTCCACTTAGCACATGCTTGAACACATCTAGCCCCCGCTAGCATCGCACGTCATCCTCTCATATAAAGCCACACCTTCTGTCGTTCGTTCTCTCCCAGACCACCCAGTCGAGCCACTTCGTCCCGCCTACCTCCATCTACCACCATGAGCGACTACAACAACGACTCCTACGGCTCTGGCCGCCGCGACAACGATAACAGCTACGGCGGAAACGATAACAGCGACTCATATGGGTCGTCTCGGAACGATCGTTCCAACAACGACAACAACAATTCGTACGGAGGGTCCAACGATAACGACTCGTATGGGTCGTCTCGTAACGACAACTCGTACGGAAGCGGCAACAACCACCGCGGCAACTCCAACAACGACTCGTACGGGTCTTCGAACGACAATTCTAACTCTTATGGGTCGTCCAACGACAACTCGTACGGATCGTCGAACAACGACTCGTACGCGTCCAAGAGCAACGACCGCTCTGACAATTCGTACGGGTCCAGCAGCAACAACAACCGCGATACCTCCGACAACTCCTATGGGTCGTCCAACAACGATTCTTATGGATCGTCCAACAAGGATCGTTCCAACAACTCGTACGGGTCTGGTAACAACGACTCAAACGGCAGCAGCAAGTCCTCGAGCGACTCTTACGGCTCATCCAACAACAACTCAAACGACTCCTATGGGTCTGGTAACAATGACTCGTACGGCAGTAACAAGTCCTCGAACGACTCTTACGGGTCGGGCAACAACGACTCGTACGGAGGCAACAAGTCCTCGAACGACACCTATGGCTCTTCCAACAACAACAACTCGAACTCGTACGGTAACAGCAACAACGACAGCTCAAACTCGTACGGAAGCAGCAACAATGATAACTCGAACTCCTACGGAAGCAGCAACGACACCTCCAGCTACGGCTCTTCCAACAACGCCAACAGCAACACCAGCTCTGGTACTGCTGCCAACCAGGATTGGGTGGACAAAGGCGTCTCATTCGCTGCTCAGAAGGCTGGCTATAACCTTGTAAGCTTCTTCGTCACGGCTTTGCGTCCTTTGCTGATCAGATGTGTCTGTCATAGGATGAGGCAACTGCCGATAAGATTGGCGATGCTATCAAGGGCGGACTCGGTCGCTTTGGAGGTGCGTATTCCTGCTTTCATGATTCACTACTGCGAAGCTCATGTCGCGACTTCATATAGGCAACTTCTAAATGCTCCAGATGCTATTGGGGGCGTTTCCTCGTAATTGGGAGGTGACAGCAGTATCTTGTTGGAAAGGAACGTGGATGGTCGGAATGCAAGTTAGTCAATGAGGGAAAGCAAATAACATGTATCACCTTACTTGAATCAAACCTTGAGTAAACACATTGTTACGTATACTATCACTGGGTGCGGTTGTGTCGTATGGGTATGTGACTCAGTCAGTCGTACAAGCAGAGAACGCAAGGCCACACTTTGAACGCATATTGACATAACATTCTGAACAGTCAACGTCCTGACAAGCTCAGTATTCGGTTTCAATGACAAACATCGATACTATTGATGACGAGATGCTCTCAGACGAGCTCGGCCGCTGAGACTCTCTACTCTGCATGTTTTATGCTATATTCGATCCCGGCAGCGTCACTCTCCACACCAAGAATTGGTTGTCGACGTCTGACCCAGCGTTGTACGGCTGGCCTATTGAAATACCATCTGTGGTAATGAAGTCGTTGTCGGCCTACAGATGAAACGAATGGTAGATGTTAGTATGATCCATGCAGAAGTCACGGTGAGCAGTACGTACAGCAGTGAAGAGGAAGAAGTCGTCTGGGAAAGCAGAGTCACCGGCGTGTACCAGGGCGATGCTCTCCCACTTTGCGTCTATGAGCGTTTGATCTGCCTGGCCGCCTGTTACATTGAAGTTAGCCATGGTACCATCCACCTTTAGGCTGTACAAAACTGACCATTATGCAGACCGAATCGTGCGAGGTTCGTTGGGTCGATCAGAGAGACAAACGAGGTATATGTTGCGGGAATGACGCTCGTGTCCAGCTTTCCCTTGGGCGCAACTGCGTTCTTGTGGCTATCGAACTTAGAACCGGCGATATTCGTCGCTGAGGAGAAGTCCACCAGATCGATACCCCTGCGTAAGTATCACAAGAGCGGTAAATCAAGGGGCCGATCGATCAGCATCGGAGGGAAATACATACTTGTATGCAGACGTCGTGTTATCATCACCGTGGCCGTTGCCATCTCTCGCTAACGCCAGTATGATGTCGCCACCAACCCAGGCAATCTCGCTAGAGCCCAGCGTCTTCCCGTCACTGTCTTGTGGTAGAGGTACTACGTACTCTGCTTTCAAAGCGGGTCGCACTGTCGTAGGAGAAGAGACGTCATATGCCAACAAACGGGTGTACCGCGAGTGAGATTTTTTGTTTCCTCCGTCTTGAATCGTAGCGGATTGGAGCATGGCATACAACGTTGATGTGGTTTTGTCGATGGAAAGGCCTTCAAACCCTATCGAGCACCGATGTGAGGCAAGTTCAGTCGAACTTGAATGCAAAAAGCCACGGGTCGTTGGCAGCTTACCTTGATTACCTGCACGACCTGTATCAGGATCAGTTTCGCTCGTAAAGTCAATATCGCCGTCGGTGATGGGAATAATGGCGTCCGGAGGTTGGATGGTCTGAATGAGAGCTCCCGAGGCATCGAAGTGGTAGATGTATGGGCCATACTCGTCGCTCGCCCAGAACCTGAGAGAAAAAATGAATCAGTTGAGGACACAAGGAAGATAAAAAGTTGCGATACATACGTTCCATCATCGTTGGCTACGAGCCCTTCCAGATCCAATGTCAACCTGTTGTCCTTCTTCTTTGGTATCGGCATTTGCGGGTCCGCCAATGGGTCAGAGGGAAATCCTGACTGTGCATCCCGTACGCCATTCGCGTCCAACCCTGTGGTATTTCCGCCTCCACGCTCAGTGTACAATGTCGTACCCTTGTATGTAATTGCCAAAGTTTGCTGAGCCGTAGTGAAATCAAGAGCACTTGTGTCGTAATGCGGGGTCAGGACGAAGTCGAGCTGATGATGACGACCGCGGTAGTCCACCGTTCCATCTCTAAGATCAAACATGGTCGCAAATCAGAAACAGGAAGGAAGAACGGTGCATCTATCAAGTTGTAATGTAACGTACACATTGAACCCTCGGTCAGGTTGAACTATGAGCGTGCCTATGGACCGAAGATAAAAATAAGGTTATCTGGCGAAAAAGCGTAGCTAGTACCTGTGTATGATCCATTCGACTGAGCAGTAAAAGAATCGGGCTTAATGGCGATACCACTGCCAATACCACCGAGTGTATCACCTGCGAATTCAAGTTGCCCATAAGCATATGTTACAATGATACTTAGCGTAGCTATTCCTCTCGCACCTGTTGACTCCCTGAAGTTCGAGGGAATGAGTCCGAAGGCGACAAGCCCCTAGAACAGACTATTAGCTCAGTATTGTAACAAAGATGCGAGGAGTCGCACCTTATTAACGAATGTCCTTCCTCCCACTGTCACAGACTTTGCGAGCGATGGGTCGGGCTCAGACGCCCGAGGGAGTAGTGGCCCGGCAAAGGCAGTCGCGGCATACACGCTCACCAATAGAGTATGGAACGTGGCTCTCATCGTGGATGTGCGGATGTTCGCGACTAGGCAAAATGCAAGCCCACCCTTGACGTTACCCGGCGTATTATATACTCTGTACTCGAAAGCTTAAAACCCCACGAGGAACCTGATGCACGTTCGTAAACCGAGCAATCAATGGCAGAGGCAGAGCCCATGACCATGTGAATCATATGTCGGAAGGTGTTGGAGCATGCGTTTTCGAAACGAAGCCGGGGACGAGACGTGACAATGAAGCTTAAGAGCTTGATGGCAAGGATGTGGTTGCGTCGCCTGCGTTGCTGTGGGAATAGTGCGGGACTGTTCGTGAACTGTGAAGCACGCAAATTCATATTGAGTCGACTCAAAGAATGCTGTACTCCGGCCAAACGGAGATCAGCAGTATGTAAACGATGGAGTTAACGGTCGAGGCTACTCACCGAGGCTAGTAACGCCGTATGACAGCAGCTTCATCGGAATGTCGTCACTGGTATTCATAACACCGACTTCGTATTGGAGTCAGATCAAACTAAGTGAGTACTTAAGCTTTAGCCATTCAATTCTGAGTGCTATAACGAGATGTGTCCGCTTAGGCTTCTCTTTCGCCTCAATTCCTCGCAGTGGCGCCCGGTAAAGTTACCCGATATACCAAGAACTGGTTGTCGTTATCTACTCCAGCATTATAAGGCTGACCAAGGGAGATACCTTGCGTGGCAATAAAGTCATTGTCCGCCTGCAATATCGACAACGTTAATTAAAATTACTCGGATAGAAGAAAAAGAATAGCGGAGACGAACAGCGGTAAAGAGGAAGTAATCATCCGGGAACTTAGGGTCGTCGACCGATGTGAGGGCAATGCTTTCCCATTTCCCGTCAATGAGAGTAGCATCTGATGGATCACCTGTACCATACAGTGATGTTAGCACAGTCTTTCGAGCAAAACCATGACACAGTGTACCGTTATGCAGGCCAAACCTGGCAAGCTGTGTCGAGTTTAGGATGTTGACGAAGGGAATGTACGTGACAGGGGTTATCGAGCTATCAAGTACACCCTTCGTAGCAATGGGGCTGGTCGGCTTGTCGAATTTCGAGTTATGAATATTCGTCGCATTGCCTATTTGAAGCAAGTCAATTCCCCTATATAAACGTGGTTTCAGTAAGGTGAAAGAAGTCATGAGTGAAATTAATCACTAACTTGTAGTCGGACTTCGACGTATCATCTCCGTGTCCATGGCCATCGCGTGATAAAACCAAGAAGACACCCTTCTTCACAAAATGCAGTTCGCTGGCAGCGAAAGTCTTGTTCTTCTTGCTGACAGGTAAGGATACGACATATTCTGCGACGATCGGAGGCCGCTCGATTAGTGGGAGTCGAACGTCGTACCCAACTAGTCGGGTGAAACGAGAGGTGGTAGAGCTGTCGCCACCGTCTTGTACTGTGGCGGACTGGAGAAGTGCCCAGAGCGTTTGGGTGTTCTCGTCGAGAGTAAGGCCTTCGAAGCCTGGCAGGTGGTGTTCGCATGAGCGGACTCAGGAGACGAGAATGGCATCGATAGATATTTTTACCTTGATTACCCACTCGTCCTGTATCGGGATCGGTAACGGAAGTGAAATTCAGAGTTCCGTTGATACGAGGGAGAATAGCGTCGGGTGGCTGGAGAGTTTGCAGTAGGTTGCCAGCGTGGTCGAAACGGTGGATGTAAGGACCATATTCATCGCTGACCCAAAAACTGATGTATGGGAAAACAGGTCAATACTAATGGATAAAACTAGTCATCAAAATACGTACGTCCCGTCCGCGTTAAGCACAAGCCCCTCAGCGTCCAGGCTAAGATGAGAGAACGTCTTGTTCGGAATAGGCTCCGCAGGATTTGCCAGCGCGATCAGAGGAAAGCCTATCTCCGCAGGACGGACAGCCAAAGGATCCAAGCCACTGGTCTTCACACCGAACCTGTCTTTGTAGAGCAGAGTAGACTTGTAGTTCAGTTTCAGCGTTGATTGACTATCGTTGAACGAAAGGTTGGATGTGCCATAGTAGGGCTTGAGAACAAAATCTATCTGGTGCTGTCGCCCTTGGTAGTTGATTGTTTCGTCGCTTTATTGAAGTATTTATCACATTGCCTACGACGAAGAGACTAACGAACTTACACGTTAAATCCGCGGTCGGGTTGTACAACGAGGGTGCCTGAAGATGAATGTATTATTAGGTCTGTAGGATAATACTCTTAGAGTGACTATCACCTGTGAAACTGCCATCTCTTGCCGCTTTGAAGGATCCGCGCTTCAACGCAATCGCGCTTCCAATACCACCGAGTGTGTCACCTAAAATTAGATTTCAGTAGAAGCAACCACTATCATGTAAATTATACTGGCCAGTAGATTCCCGGAAATTGCTCGGGATGAGGCCAAAGGCTACCAATCCCTAGTATAAAGTTGTTTAATATGAATTCATCCCAGTCAACAAAGCTGAGTTACCTTGTTGATGAACGTCTGCTGGCCTACCAAGGTGCTGAAAGCGAGCGAAGGGTCGGGTTCAGCAAGTTCTTTACGAGATTCTGCAGGGAAAGCAGCGGCATATGTTAAGAAAGCGGACGCCAACAGCACTGAGAGCGCAATGAGCCTCGTCATGTTGAAGGTGGGGTAGAGCAGTCTTGGATACCCTAGCAGAGCACGCTCCCATGACGCTCGTGTTCATATAGATTTGTGAACAAATATAATTTGACAGAGAACACCAGGGATCGAAGCACGTTCGTGAGTACTCATCACTGATTAGATGCCACTGTGTTCCTGAGTCCGCGACTCGGAGTGATCTACTCGTTTGCATTGCGCAAGAATATTCGCTGGCAGAATAGCGATCACGTCAGTGCATGATATTCAGGCACTATAATACACTCACCTGTAGCGTATGTGCATGTAAAATACATTGACGATGGAAGAGTCGAGCAGATTAAACTATAAACCAACGGGAGCACCAATTGTGTGCTATTGAGTAGTCACACGACCAGCTATTTGTATCGAGAAGCAAGGAAGTCATTCATGGAGTGCTTGTAGCAGTTTTATTGACCGTGCAGCGCATCATGATGATGCACGATGGTCAGGAGAGAAGAGCAAGTTTCGACGTGACCAGCTTGATGTATCTGGCGCCGGTGAAGGAGGACCCCGGACTACCGCTTATCGTATTCGTTGTATTCTGACTTGGTCACTTGCGACCACTGCTACAATACTTACCTACCTAGGATGCCCACGCACAACTACAAGGCACAGCTCGGTGACAGCATCTTCTGTAGATCAGGTCGCTCAATGTTTCCAAAGTTCTCAGTGCCATGCCGACGCCATGTCGACACAGCCTGGAGACGAAAGACAGCCTGGTTGACTGTAATTTACAAGCAATGATTGTTGAGTTCCGCTTCATTACATATCGGTACCGGTGATACTCAACTTAGGACTCCTTATCTTTCGGTCCCTTGGATCTCTCCATTGTAATGCTTAATTATACCCTCAGATCGAAGTCCGAACTGGCTCCCGGTTTTGTGACATCAGTATCACGGAGAGTACAAGGGCCTTCCAAGTTACTTTGCGGTACATGCCTAGAGCGTACGGCTATGTGCACAAACTGCAGAACGGCAACCACGGTGGGTCGGTACATCCTAGCTCGACTGGTGCGTCAGGAGAGCGTGCAGCATTGAGATATCCTGTCTTGGGCAGCGAGTACAGGCGCTCCTTTGGCTTGGCTGGTACTTCTGGTTCAAGAGGGTTTCTGACGGTCGGTGATGATGGTGGCAGTTTGAGTAAAATATGTTCTGCATTCTGGCGTACGGCTCCGAGCATGGGTTAACAGGGATGCCGAGTGAAATGGAAGAACCGGAGATCGAATGTGGCTATATGGCATCAATCATTTCGGGTCCGCTACTATGAGCGATCACTTATGCTTCAAATTCAGCTGATAGAATTCACACCCCGCTAACAAGCCAAAGAAACTCGGTGGCTCGGGCATGCACCGCTCTCTGCCTGCCACTATGCCACACGTCCAGACTTAGCAACTTTTAGACGACAAACAATCGCTCGGGCCTTTCAATTCTGAGCTTGTGTCACAGCAATTGTTAGATCTGTGATTCTGTTTCACAGCTCATGAATTCTCTACCCTTTATAAGCGGCTGCAACTCGCACCCCAGCCATGATTACCCCCCAACGCGTGCCGACTGTAAGACCAGCCTCTCTTCCACTACCATGAGTGAGACCTTTGTAGCATTCAATGCCGGTGATTTGGAGGTAAGTTCTCTTCCTTCGACCTGGATGCCTGACACTTGCTGACCTATCCTCTGAAAGTCTCAGAAAGTGCATGCCCATATTACTCTCGAATGGCATGACATACAACATAAAATTGGGGATAAAGCGATTCTTAGCGGTGTCTCCGGAAGAGTTGAATCAGGCGAGATGCTTGCAGGTACGCACGAGGAGCGGCCCCTTTCAGAGTTTCACCAGCTTCACACTGGTGGCGCGCTTTGCTCTATGGAGATATGTATGGAAACCATCCACTCACACGCTATGATCACAGTGATGGGTCCATCCGGAGCGGGAAAGTCCACTCTGCTGGATATTCTATCAAAACGGATCGAACCAACCCACGGAACTGTGCGTATACGGAAGACAACTCGATACACCCCAGCTAAACGGATTCCTCCAGATCACTGTAGACGGGAATGAGGACTTCAGCATGCGCTCGTTGGGAGCGTACGTGGAGCAAAGCGATGCTTTACTTGGGGTCCTCTCAGTGCGAGAGACCATTAACTTTGCTGCGCGGCTCAGGTAAGTTCTCGCCATCGGTCCAGGTCCCATCTGCCTCCGAAGCTGACAAATTCTCGTTTCGGGTAGCTTGGATCCCTCAGAGTCCCAGCATAAGATACGTGAACGTGTCGAGACAACTATCTGTGAACTTGGCCTGATGGATGTTGCAAATAACCGCATTGGTAACGCCGTGCAACGAGGCATCTCCGGTGGACAGAAGCGACGTGTGACTATTGGTTCAGCTTTGGTCACGAAGCCTAGTATTCTCCTTCTAGATGAGCCTACTAGTGGGCTAGACAGTCGCACGAGCCGGGAAGTCATGGCAGCAAGTGAGTTGCCGTATGGATACAAATGCATAGACTACACCTGCTAACAGCGTTAATTAGTCAAGAGTGTCGCTGAGCGGCATCAGATGATAGTCGTTGCCAGTATACATCAGCCAAACTGGGAGACTTTTGCGCTCTTTGACAAGCTACTTCTGCTCGCCCAAGGCCGGACTATGTACTTCGGTCCCATCAGTGAGTAATTACAAACGAGCGGGAAACCGGTGGCGTATCTAATACATTTCTTAGTGAGCCTTACAAAGTACCTTACGGAAGGCCTCAACCATGCCGTGCCCATTCATGCCAATCCTGCCGACATCGCGCTGGACCTAATCAACACAGACTTCATCGCCGAGCCTGCAGAACGCCACATCGACTCACTAGCCACGAAGTGGGACGAATATGCTCAAATACACTCTGATGAACATCGTGTGTCATTCTCGGAGAAGGACAGTGACAGGTCTTCCCAATCGATGAACGGCATTCAGTGGTCTCGGAAGTCCCAGGATCGTACGCAGAACGCCCTACGACTCGTGGCAAGCCGGACCTGGATTCTCATGGAACGTAACACACTCAATTACAGTCGTAATCTACTCGCGTATGGCGTTAGACTGGGCATGTACCGTAAGTCTCCTTCATTCTCCACGTCGAAGGTCGACTTCTGATGATTCTCCTCGTAGTGGGCATGGGCATTTTGCTAGCAACTGTATGGGTAAACCTCGCTCAGACGTCCGCCAAAGTGGTAGGTCCCATCTAGACCTTAGAGCTTCACTTCGCTGACCCCTTGTCACGACAGAACGACCGACTTTCCGTCCACTTCTTCTCTGTGGCTTTCTTGGGCTTCATGTCTGTAGCCGGTATCCCGGCGTTCCTGGAAGAACGTCAGGTGTTCGTGCGGGAACGCATGAACGGCTTGTACGGCCCTGGAGCTTACGTCCTCGCCAACTCCATCGTGACCCTTCCTTACCTCTTTCTCTGTGTCGTCCTGTTTTCCGTGATATGCTATTGGAGCATTGGGCTCAATCCAGGTGCCGATCAATTCTTCCGCTTCTTGGCCATCTTGTACCTTGCAGTTTACGCAGCTGAATCACAGGTGAGCGATGCTGCATGTCCATATTGCTGGGAACATTCTGACAGCTTTCGGCTACACAGTCTACAGTGGTTGCTGCTATCTTCCCGGTCTTCGTCGCTGCCCTTGCCATTGCAGCTTTCTTGAACGGCTTTTGGATGGTTAGTATTGACACTTTCCTTCGTGTTCTCGGTCTGACATGTTTGCTCTTCCGTAGTGTGTCGGGGGCTACTTCATCAGAGCGGTTAACCTACCGCGGTTCTGGTACTACTGGGCTCACTTCATTGACTACCAGGTACGTGCCTTGTTACACTATGGAATCCACTCCACCTAACCCAGCCACTTTCCAGACATACGCCTTCGACCTTCTCGTCCGTAACGACTTCCGAGGTATCACACTTGCATGCACAACGTTAGACGACGGGAGCTGCTTCTGTGACTACCCAAGCTCTCTCATCTCGTCAGACCAGTGTGCTCTAGCCGGTGACGACGTCCTCAAAGCACTCGGCATCGACGGCATCAGCTTCAAGTTGTACGCCGTCATCCTTCTCTTGATCACTCTTCTGTACCGTTTCCTCTTCTATCTCGTTCTGGTGTTCAAGAAGCGGTGAACTCCCACCATCGCGTATTCTTTGCCTCATGTTACCTCATCGTCTTTTGCATCTTGACCTTTGCTCCATGGACCATTCCCACATGCATCACACACCTCACCGATCACCGTTACCCCGCATCACTGTATACCTCTCATCCACGGACTCGCATGTGTACAATACCATCCCACCACGTTCTTGTACGATACCCGTAGTAGTAGGCGCACGGCAATCGCATATATGTATCCCATAGTGTAGATCGTCAAAAATTATGCATGTCTGATATCCCTACAGCTCACCCAACCAACTTGACCTAGCTCAACGACGCTATCTGCTGCAACAAGACCGCTCTCCCCCTCCTATCCTTCTCCTCCTCCAACTCGCTCTTGAACTCATCCGAGAACCACGTCCTCAGCGTCGTCTTGAGTCCATCGCTCTCCGCCGCCCGTTCGCACAACACAACAACCACAAATGCGCCATCATCACGCGCCATGGCCAGAGTGTTATCCCTCCCCACGATCTCGACGAACTGCTTTGCAAACTCAGATGGCGAAAACAGAGACGACCGGACGACCGATTTCGTATCGTGCGAGAACGGGCCGCCTTGGAGGAGCGTTTTGTACACGCGAGAGGCGTGTGGGAGGGTGATGATGTGCGGGTTGGCGGGGTCGGACGAGGGGTAGGGTTCTGCGAGGAGTTTGAGGAGCGTTTCTGACGCTACGGCTTTGTCTGCGATAAAGAGGGATAAAGGGAACGTTCAGACCATTCGGGAATGAGGAAAGAATGGGCGAGATGGACTAACCGCCTTCGGCGTAAAGCATGATCTCGGTCACGACTAAGCTCCCTCCAGGGTCCCGGATCACTTCTGCACCATTCTGCGCTACCCAAGACAGCAGGGGCTCGCTGGACGCTCTGCGAATCTCCTCTGTACGGAGTTTATCATCCTTTTTGCTCGTTTGGCTACGTGCGGCGTCTGTCTCTGCAAGGAGGTTGATCTTTTACAAGGGTGCTGAAGTTGAATATTGGGCGTAAGAATGAGAAGATAGGACGTACCTGGGCAGGTGTAAAGTGTCTTCGTGTGCGAGGAGAGACTAGATAGATGAGGGAGCGACGACCTTGTGGGGAAGTATACAAGTTCGAGGCTGAGCCGACGATGTCAGCGACGAGCGACTTTCCAGTGAGTTTCGTATCACTGTGTGAAGACAGTCAGCTGTATTCATTCACGTATGGGTGTTAAGAGACGTACTCGATGACGTCGAGAGCTGTGAACAGGACAAGCTGGGCTTCGTCGTCCTTGCACATTCGTTCGACGTGGGGTTTAATCGCTTTCACGATGTGTTTTCGGTCCTGAATAAGAGCGCGAATAGTTAGCTTCGTCACAGTAACATTGACGGATTATGACGTACTTTGGCTGTGCCTTGCGCGATGAATTCGCGCACGACTCTGCTACCGTCTTTTGTATGCACGATTTCGGCGAGGGTGTCTTGGCAGCTATGTGTCGTGTAAAGAGAGGGTCGTGGAGACAGTGGATCGAAACATACCTCTCGAACACTTCTCTGCGTAGCTTTTCCCGCTCGGTGGCATCTTCGGTGTCGTTGACGGCGGAGAGGTATTCCCAGAGGACGCGATGCACGAGCGCATGCGAGACGGCTCCCTTGTCCGAGTTATCAAAGCTGCAACCGTGTTAGACTACGGGCACTGTGTTGGAAGGAAGGAGGGTGCTTACATAGTCGTAAGGTTTTCCTTCACAGCTGACAGTATACGTTTCCGTCTCTCGGCATCCACACCTTCGAGCAATCCCTTCAGCCCTTTCTTCGACTTTTCCTTGTCTTGCTCGCTGCCTTGCGTGACAGTGAACAGTGTAGCTTCCTTGCCATAGAAGTCCTGTAGCAGTATCGACCGCTCGTATGCGTTCGCCCAGAGCTCGAAAGCATCCGCAAGGACACTGGAGGCTTCGCGATGGAGAACCAGACGCATTATGCTGCCTTGGAACTCTTGCAGGATAGATGTGCGATGCGACGGGCAGAAGCGTATCAGTTTCGAAACGAGGAACTGTACTCGCCAGTTAGCTATAGTTAACAAAGACACCGATGTGGCTTGAGACGTACTTTGGAGTACTTGCTCTGTGCAAGCTCCTTATATTTCCCCTTCAGTTCTACGGCGATCTCATTCCTCTCCTTCTGACCACCGTACTTGACAATAGTCTGAATAATACGACTTGCATCGTGCTTAAACACAATATCGTTCACTTTGCCGCGGACGACGTTCATGAGGGCGTTGATGTGCTTCGTGCGATCCGCCTTGGAGATGTTTTTCTGCCGGGCGAGGGACCATGCTTGCTTCGCCTCGATCAACAAGGAAGAGTGAGGTTTGGCTGCTTTTCGCTGCTCCTGCAGTACTTTCTGCGCTTTGTGGGATTCCCTAGCGGCTACATGAGGAATATCAGGATAGACTCGCGCACGAACACCAGAACTAAGCCGTACCATTCGGATCCTTTGCTGGCTGCGACGTACTGCCCTCTTGGAACTCGCCCTCTATGTCCTCTTCATCTTCTACTTCACCTTCGAATGTTTCTTCATCGGCACTACTCTCCTCATCATCTTCCTCTACTGGTGCAGTTACAGGCTGACTTCGCTTCTTCCCCTTCACGTCTGGTTTCTCGAGGTGTGCTTTCTTTGCTGCAGGGGCAGACTTGGAAGGTGCTGACTGCTTCGCTTTCCGTTTTCCATCTATGCCAGCCATTTTTTGTAGAATGAGGAAGCCTCAGGAGATGTGAGTGGGAGGCGAGAGTGAACGCAGGAAGTAAAGCTCTAATAATGCGGGCGTCTCAAGAAATTTTGGATCTCGATTTCAAGTTATGTAACCGAGGCCAGCACGACGAACATGTCTTCCCGGGCTCTCAGGTTCTCATCTTGCTCGGTCACTGTTCTCTGAACAGAGCTTCGCTTGTCTTCATGCTGTGGTCTCGTATTTGCCTCAGCCAATGACTCTGCAGAGCCAGTCTACCGTTGCAGGCTTCCGAAAAGTCAGGGGGCCACGCACCCACACACACGCAGACCAGCACGGGCGCGGTATCGGAAGTGCTCCTATTCTCACACTGAAGCAACTAACACAATGGCACTGGTGAGAGTGCAGCTGTCCGTATTTTTGACGGACGCAAAGTGGGTTGCGCTCCCGCATATATACGAGAAGATGGTCGGTCTCAACCACTCAGGTTGAATCGTGCCTGCCCAAGCTGGCAAGAAGTCTGAAGTAAAATCTCAGTTAGGGAGTCCAGACTCTGTTCGCAGAGCATGAAGGGATGCAATAAATGACTGTGGTCCCATTGAAGCTTGTGCCAAACCCCGCAGCTCCCAGTGCATCTTGAGTTGCACCGAGAGTAGTGGGGTTTTGGTCGAAGGCATCTTCTTCGTGGATACACGGTATCTTCACCTATGGCCAAGAACAGGACGTTACATTGAGGGAGTCCTATGAGCCTTTGAGATGTAGCTGAAGAGTAGGACATCTGCCTCAATCCTCAAATGTTCGCCGGTGTAGGTGCACGTCAGGAGTATAACGTACCGAGCCGGTTTATAGCCTCTCAACACCGCATACCGGACCCTCTTCAAACAGAAGATCATGACATGAACGCAGCACATATGTAGGAGGTGTGTTTGCTTTGTGCGTACGACCAGAAAGGCATGATAATGAGTCCAGTACTTGATCCGCTGTTGCAGGTTGTCTCTAACAGAGCTGCTCAATACTATCAGCGATTGTAAGTGCCAGATTTCTCGTATAGAATGGAGTAGTACTTACTCTTTATAAAACCAGCCAAAATATATCGCACCCACGAAGCGGTCGCGAGGTCAGGACCATTCCACTATAGTCTAATTCAGCTGGCTTCAGGATACAGCTAGAGTCCAGCAATGACGGCGGTCTAGAAAGCAGTGTAGTGAGAAAGTGCATGGCCGCCCCGATATTATAACACAAAAGACAACCAAAGAATGGGCCTTTGGCCTTTTGAACCTGGCAACGCGATCCCGTGACTTGCTCCTCCTCGTGGCGGGTGGCGGCCAAACCCACTACCTTCCCCTTTGGGTCTCCACAACCTTCCCCTTCGGGTTGGTTGTTCAATCTCCTTCAGCGCCACCTTCTCTATCAACGTCGTCTTCCTCCCTCGTCGTCGACTTCCTTCTCACGACTTCCTTGCTCTCCCTGGTCTATCTGTCGATTATGGCACTTCCCGACTTCTACGCCGCTGCTAGACTGCCGCCTTTCTACGTCTCTGTGCCACCATCTCGCACAGGTCCATCGCCTGCATTTCGCCTCCTCGCTCCTCTTCGTCGCATGCCCTCCCCAAAATACGCCCCCTTCTACTCGAACACCTCTACAACCCCAAACACACTGACCAGCCTCGGGTGAGTTCTCTTTGACCGCCTTCATCACTAAATGGCTTCTGACATTCCACTGTCGACAGTAGCCCCCACAACATTCATTATACATTCAACAACCCCATCGACGCAGTTACCGCATACCACGCCCTCAACACCTCGAACGGAAGTCCCCTCGCGAACACCTCTAGGAATGTCCCATCAGTACCCTCAGCAACCTCCTCGCAGCCCAGCTCTGTCGCCCGTGAAGACAGCCTCAGCCCATACTGCTCGCCAGTCACCTCCCCCGACCCCGAAGAGCTCCCCATACCTATCTTCAAAGCAGACAGCAGCAACGTCGAAATCGCCGCTCCCAGACCTGTCTACGGGTACAGTCACGTACCAGACATTGAGGCGGCCCTTGAGGCCTTCAACCCGTTTAGGACGTCCACACCTGCGTATCGTACAAGCGATGGCCATAGCGGGGACTTGAATACCCTTGAAGGTGTGCCCGGGCATGTAGGGATTGTGGCTCATGGCCCAAGGTTGCGTGTTGCTTCAAATTTGAGCGAAGACTCTGATTTGGACGAGTGGGTGTTGACATTGTTCTGTCTAGTCGTACGAGGGATTCTAACCACTTCCATAGTAGTATACTGTCATACACTGTGAATGTCAGCGCCGAGCTACGTGACGATGACAATGACGAGGTTCATACGTGGGTATCTTCTCTTGATATTTGTGTACAACCCGTTCACGATTCTGCTCGCAGGCCTGAAGAAATTCAGGGTGCTGAAGATCTCCCCAAGCCTATCGAAGCCCCAAGGGACGAAGAAGACAAGCTTGGCTTGGGTCCGGTTATGGAGTATCTAAAGAATGCTTTGTTTGGTGACGGCGAAGGATATGCAGAGGAGGCCGCAGAACACGCAGAGGACGAGGACCGTGACGATACGGAGATTGACGGGCTCAAGTGCGTACAACTCTAATTTTGACGTTGTAGAATTGTTGCTGACTGTGGGAACGATTGACAGGAAAGCGAAGAGCGAGCTGGTGCAGTTCGTTAAGAATTTGGCTGACGAGATATGCGATGCTCTCGAGGTTGAGAAATACCTTGTTGGGTTCGTTCATTCGTAAATCGCAAGGAAAGCCATAGTCACCGACCGTACGTATATGTACCTTTACGAGAGAAAGGTTTGGAAGAGGGTCATGGGATAAGGCCAAGGAAGATAACATGGTTCTGGACGAATGAGTTGTATACTATCATCATTTGTGGTCGCGGCAGCGACATGTACGTTACTTTTCTGAGAGGATTCCTTCTCGGAATCGAGTACTATTACGGCCATGGAACACTATCCGTCATGCGAATAAGATCGTATTATCTGCAAGTAGTCGTAACGATAATGACCACGATCTGTTCTATTCTGCGTATGGATTTTGCAGGGTGGGCCGCCTCTGCAAACTCCCGGTAGCGCGGAGTCCGAAACGATGGACGAGCCCACAGCCGAATAGGGAAATATTGCACCATCACTTCCCGGGCCGATAGCAATGGCCCTCTGGCACCGCTACGACGACGCCGCCATCATCTGAAGGAATTCACGCAATTTATACGCGAAGGGTCGTCGTGTCGGCTTGATATGCGAATTTAATCCCACGTGGGCGCTATCGTAAGATTCTGCTGGGGCCAGCGGCCAAGAACCCAACCATTTCCACCTCGCTGCTTCCTCATTTCTTCTCTGGCGACCTCAAAAGGCCCTGGTATATCGTTGAGAAGTGCTGAAGATTTTTTGTAACATGTTTCAGAAAGGCGCGCATCGTGAACAGGAGGCAAAAGAGTTGGACAAGAATACGCCCAACGACGAAGAGTGGGGATGGGGACGGCCTGCAGGCTTCTCTCCTCCTCTGGAACAGTGGAAGAGGCAGAGAAGCAAAGGAGAGTCGAGCTTTGGGCCCGAATAGAGCTTGGCGGGATCCCAGTGCGCCAGTAGCCGCATAGGCTACGTTATATGGTGATCTTGGTACGTACACTTGGCCACTCGCCTGCTCTGTGCCCATGTTTTCAGCCATTCTCAATTTCAGTAGCTAAATGCAGGTGAAGTCTGCCATCAAACGTCCTCAGACGAACGTGGAGCTATCAGCGGTATCCTAGGCTCGATGAACGACGTCGTTGGCTTGAGAAGATCGAGTTGGCCAGTGCACGACCCATGAAGCAGCTTGTAAACTCGAGCATCATTCACCACCTCCAAGTTGCCCTGTTTGCTTTGCAGAGTCACAGTCAACTCGAGAGGTGATCAGAACCCGTGACCCTAAGTTGAAGTCACGTGACCTATGAATGCTCCGCACAACCAAGTGCGATCCACAAACGAGGACGTCGAGGGGACGGCAGAGCGCAGGTACAGGGTATGTCAGGACTCACTAGTGATATTTTGTGGTGTGTTTAGACAATTCTGATGTTTGAGCCCACAGACATTGCTCCCGGCCTGTAACAGAGCGGGTCATAATCATTCTTGGGGGAATCTGCTCTCACCTAGAGTCATGCACCTCATAATACGTCTTCACAGCCACTCCGTTCAACAACAGACCTCCAGTCGTATCCGGAGTATCGACCCGTATCGCGTAAAGCTCGGCGAATCTTGCGATTAGGTGGAATAGGAACATGTAAGATTTTGTCTTCTTTGTGAAAAAATGACGCACTCACAACATATCTAGCATACGCATTCAAGGACTCGAACGCAGCGGGAACACGTGTGATTCTTCAAGCAAAAATGCTTCGGAAGAGTGAACCATACACTCAGGTTCACGGTCACGTGATGCGTTCACGGACGCACTGTTGCGTCGCGTCGCGCCTCGAAAAAGTTTAAAGGCATAGGATGCGCTCCTGGAGGCAAGAGTCAACGGTAATCCAGTTTTTATCTTCTACATCACAAAGGTACCTGACTTACGTGCGTGCAGCAAAATTGTGCCAGCTTCCATATACCAGTCGGTATGTATTCCACGTTCACCTTGCGATCGACTGCTGCGTATGTTTTCCTGTTTCGAGTGTGTTCGACTTCGCGAATTCACCACACCGCGTAAGACTCTATCCTAACTATGTGCAATCTCGAATGCTATCCAAAGGAAAGAGGTCGTCGTCAGTGTGATGCTTGCGGCCGTTGCAGCTCAAAACTATGCTGCCACTCACGTCTGTCATGTTCGTCCTCCGGATAGCAGATGTGAACGTGGGGGTACTGTGTGAGAGTTGATGGTCGTTGGTGGACACGGGGCCGTCGTCTGACTTCGGGTAGCGTTTGTTGATGGCAGATAGGTGACAATGGGGTCTTCGCGTGTGTGGTCTGTGCGCAGAGCCAGGCAGGCGTCGAAGTGTGGTGTTTCGGGACATAGTTCTTGTGCCTGCTGGCTGTGCATGATGCCACGAGACTTCGGTTATACCTGGGTGGCAGAAAGGTGGCGAGCCTTGTCGAGAGGCTGGCGGGTAGAGTGTGGCCCTCTGAAGAATATCCAGAGTGCCTAATAAACTCCTATGGAGATTGACCCGTTCTCGCGAAGGACAGGAGCTGTCTTTGAGATGATGGGAGGAAGTGAGGCTGTCCCGCAAGATGCAGGGGTTGGGTTAATACGCTAGCCTCATCGGCGCCTATGTGGCCCCATGTTGGCCATTCGTCTCTGTGGCCCGTGCATCTCGCAGAATATTGCTCAATGCCTTGCGACTTGTGTTTCCTGGCTTTCTACTGGATTACCTCGAGTCGGAGCAGAGGACTCGATGGTGATGGATGTGGTAGAATGCAAGGCTTAGGCGCTTAAACACATCGAGGAAGATTCGGGAAGCGCCCGTCTCTCCTCGTCGTCGGGGGCGATGCCAGTCCGCGCATTCCATTGGGGCGACATGGAATTGCTGCTCTTGGGCCAAATCATACTTCTGCGTCCAGTGACTTTGTTGTTTGGTGCTTGTGACCAAAACTGCTATCGCACGCGAAGAAATTATACGAGATTCACCACTTACTGTCCTGAAGTCTCTCACTTCACGTCGTCATGGACTCAGAACTGTGTTCGATTATTGATTGGACCTTACAGAACACGTGTAGGGCTGAGGGCTGAAAGATCCAGGCTCCAGCGACCTCTGGAGGGGCCATAGCCTCGTCACGACTGATCCAATACGGCCAGTCGAAAACCCCGTCGTCCATGTCTCCGCCGACGTCCTCGTGTGTAGGCGTGAGAACTTTGGATAACAATGCAATCGTTTGACATTGCGATATTCGCGTTCGCACACGAGGTGCGCCTGACAAATTGAGGGTGTCGTGATTTGGGGACGAAACGCGCATCGTGCAGAGGTTGACTGGGAGTCCACGGCATCACTCGCACCTTCCCCTTTGGGCGTGCGTACTTGGATCGCCGGCGCGCTCCTCATTGATGGATGTTCGTGACTTTCTTTGCTAACACACAACCTCTCCACCTCACTCACATCCATCGTCGACACGCGTCGAAATGCCCTCCAACGCCCCCTTGGTCAGATGTGACACAGGACTCGCCAATCTCATGATGTATGTCTCTCTTGCTGCGTGCTTTACTCATTCGTTAATGTCGTCTTTGCGTCCCCGTCGCTCAGTGAAACCTTCTCCCTTTCTATCCCCATCGACCAGCCCACTATGCCCTTCGGCGACCACACGGCCTCCTCGGTCTATGTCCCAGACGATCTCGCAGCTGAGAAGAACCCGGCTCATGAGCACGCAAGGGAATATAGCGCCTTCGACGATGGCCAAGTGGGCCATGGCCCAGATGTAGAGGGTCCGATATTCATATTCGGCCAAGAGTACCGCCCATAGTACGTTTATTTCCTGGCGATTTTTCATTCCAGGGTCTCAAATGCTGTAACACAGTGACTTCAAACCAGTCACCCCCAAACTCCCCACTCGCGATGCTGTTGTCAAATCGGTCAACCCATCTATGCTACACGAGCCACTTAAACTGCATCCTGGCTGGCAACCTGAGTACCTCGCAGCCCTATGGGCAATGCCTAACGAGCGTTATGAGGATAAGAGAGGGAAATTCGTCGAGGGAGCAGTATGCGGCGACAACCTTCCGGCACCTACATGGGTCTCCTACATAGAGAAGGATGCCGCCCTCCAGGGTTCTTTCGAGATGCTGCTCACTCATGTTCCGTGTCCAAACCAGGAGTGTACCTACGCCATCCCACTTTCTGCAGGAAGCATTGAGGAGCACTATGTCCGCTATCATAGCGACCAGTTCCCTTACGAGACGGCAGTGCTTGCATTGCCGAAGGAGATCAAGAAGAGGTACCACTTCAGACTACCTTGTATCTACCAGATGATGACCGGCGAGGGCGAATGCGGCGACCGGACATGGGACAAGTATGGACGCCACGATTTGGAGATGCACTTTGGCCTCAAACAAATGAAATATCGTTGCATCGCGCACGACGAAGAATTTGAAGTACGCGGGGGACCAAGGTCCGCTCTCTCGAAGCACGGGCTCTGCAGGAGGGGCGTACCTCATGATGAACCGGTGAAAGCCAAGCAGCAGGATGCGCCGCAAGCGACTCAGTCCAAAACCGACGATATCCATACTAAGAAGGCGTCGAAGAAGCGCAAGCTCAGCAATGGTGGGAATGCGATCGCAGGTCCCTCCCGAGGCGTTAACACCAGTGATGGACCCAAGAAGCGCGCTCGCCGTGCTTGAGAGCTTGAGACTCAGGTGGGTGTGCGAGACTCTCAATGCAGTTTATCTGTGATGCTGAATGTATCCTCAGATGACGTTACACGGTGTCCGTCGATCTTCGTCTTGTATCATTTTCTTCGATCTATTGGTTCTCACATATATCATCATCTGTAGTGTAAGTCACGCGAAGCTGTAGGTTAGTGAGTAGTCGACCATGCACGTTGCTTACTCAGTGCGAAGGGCATTTGTGTTGGCAAGTAGTGTCGCCAGTAGTTATACGTTATTCATGTATTTTGCTGTCGTTCATTTTTCCTTCTATTTCATTCGGTTATCATCTCACTTTGCACATAGCAGCGCATCCTGTTGAACATGTACGCTAAAATCCATGCAATTTGGTGCGCACGTTCTGAAAGTCGACTGTAAATATAACGTCGCGAATGTACGGTCCGGAGTGCTCCGGCGTGAGCAGCGACTTCGACCGTGCTGAAGTCGAAGTTCAAGTTCTAAACCCTCAGGCGAGCGATAGCAGTCGCAACGGACTTGAATATACCTCGAAGCCACTGAATGCTATTGGCCCTGGCCAGCCATCATCGACTCAATTGACCAGAACGTGTAAGTATATACGCCAGCAACGTTATGGCAAGCAATTGTGATGGTGCCACCTAAAAACTTACGCATTATGGTCGGTATGCCTTTGAAAACATACTGGCTTGCTAGTGTAGACGTGAAGGTTCACTGACTCAGATGATTGCTCAGACTGATGTAGTGTTGCATACAGATGGACACCGACTTGGATCGCCTTTGTCAGTGTTTTCGATGCCAGCAGGCGGGCCATCATTGCTCTTGCTCGGAGCCCTCAAGCTACCCGAAAGGACTCAACAGCCTCAGGGTACACCGTATATTGGGAGTTGCACGTACCGAACCTTTGGACGAAGTAGCAAGCCGAGGCGGAGAGGCCGGCGAGAATTGGTGAACGGCTGGCGTGCAATGCACACCGGCATTGTGGGGTAATGCCAATACCGCATGAGATGCCATCCTCACACCGATATTTTAGAAACACCAGGCAAGAATCTAGGGCACTCTCACGCTGATGACATCAGTGATGGGGACATCATCAAGGTTCTACTGCTGGCATTCGAGCGTAGAGAATTTTAGGACCCTAGTATGAGGACTCGGAAGAGACCTATGGAATATCGGAATGACAGGTGGGCGGTGCGATATTACTCTCGAGCATTCAATCAGATCTGGATGCGAGGCAATCTGTGCCTAATCTCCATCAAAACGGGTCCGTGCGTGGAGGAGACAATGGACTCTTTCACCGTTTCTAGGGGGCGTATCTGCCTCGTGCAGGGGGCACAAAGAATGACCAAACAGACTCCCTCATTGCATCTCTGGCCGCTGATCACGACCCCGTGACCAACGCGGCCGACTGGGACTGGATAAATACGGCAGCACTTCTCCTCTCGCTCCCCCTCTTTGCAGGCCACGCTCCTCCAGTCGTGGTCCCTCTTTTTGGGTTCTTGTATATTCCTTTTGACCCACCATCCTCCTGTTTATACGCCCACACACTTTCTAGCTGTGATACGATGTTTCCGACGTTCTCTTCATTTTCTTCTTCTACTGGTGGCCTTTGGGCCGCCCCTGCTGCTATCATGTCTAACTATTCCCTTCCTCGCGCTCCTCGCTTCTACAACCAAAGCGCTCGCTTCCAGCGTGCGTACCGTGCTCAATTTACGGGGCAGGCCTTCGAAGAGTGAGTTCCTATTTCTCAACGATAGCCTAGGCCACGGCCACTCGAGGCCTTCTCTCGAGTATGTCCTCTATATACCTATCAGCTTCTAATCCATCGCTTCTTCCAGGCTTCCCAACGTCAACATCTCCCAGAGCTTTGCCTCGCTCTCTGCCAAGCACACCGACGCTCTCTCGGTCTACACTGCAATCACACCTTTGGCCCCCGCCCCACTGGAGATTGCCTCCCCTCGCCCAGTCTATGCGTACAACCCGCTTCCCGACATTGAGGGAGCCATCGAACGCTTTGAAACGTCTAGCAACACCCCTACTAACTCTACGGCCGTCGGAACTCCCACCACTGCGCCATGGAAGCTCCCTTACCCGGACACACTCGACGGTATCAATGGCCATGTCGGGATCATCGAGCATGGTCCAAAGCTCTACGAGCGCAACCTCTAGTAAGTTTCTCGCCTACGGTAATATGAGCGACTATTAAGGCCTCGACAGTACACCTGTGGGCTACTCCAGCGACACTACTGACGCGGATATGAAGACTGACGATGCATACTATGGCACTGGGTAAGTGTATCGAGCTCTCTGACTACGAACTGCTCTCATACTTTTCTAGACATGCGAACTATTACATGGCGGTTGAAGATATCGAAGCTCAGCTCGCACCCGCGAACCCTGAGAGTATCGAGGAGAAACTGTAAGTTCTGCAGGTGAATCGAAGTGATTGTATATGATCTGATGGCGCATCACACAGGTGGAAGATGTATCACTTGTACAAGTTGTTCTAGTAGTGTAGTTGCACCGGAAACGTAAGAAGAGCGTAGTTGTGAGGAACCGGTAAATGGGTTGTATGGTCCGAGTCTGTACTTATAATAGCACTGCCCGCAAGGATGGAAAGGGAGTGTCGAGACGGTGGCGCAAGTGGAGGACGAAGCGCAGCTCGTCTTGTTTCCATGGACTTTCATTTATGTTATACCACCAATGTATCGGATTAAACCATTATCATGCTGCAAAGAGATGAATAATCCAGGGACTCGATAGTAGTAACAGCAAGCATGACAGTAACTTAGGCTACCCCTTCCGAGCGAGATAGTTGCGGTCAGCTCTACTTCACTATGGGATTCACACCCCGAGCAGACAGATAGTCCTTTGCCGCGCTCCCGCTCTGGGCAATGTTAGCATGTATCAAATAGGTGACAATATAAGTATACGTACCAGCCCTCTGATGAACTCGTATACGCTCTTGTCATGGTAGCGAAGTCCAGTCGCCGGATCAGTGTACGGACCCTGCGCTCCGTTAGCATACGAATTAGCGGAGAGATGACATCTATGTCATACCTCCAGTCCTGTGATGTCGCAATACTTGCGTTGCGGCAGGAACGAGGGAGGTGCCTCGATGGAAGAGTCTAAAGACACACGAAAATGAGCGTCATGATAACGAAAACTAGAGGGAACTAACATGTCGGAAGGTCTTCCTCAGCAATGTCGTTGCTCGCTGGTTGTCCATCGACGTCCATCTTCTGTTCACGCTCTTGTCGCCTTCGTTCACGTTCTACACGCTCCCTTTCGCGCTCTTGAGTAAGGACAGCCTTCAGGTTCTTCGCCCTACGGTTCACATTCTTGGTATAGTTGGGGTTCTTGAATGGACGTGGGTTATGCAGATAGGAGAGCTGCTCTGCTAGAGTCTTCTCACAGCAAGTTAATCAGAGTGTCAGGCTTACAGACGGATGGATGGATAGTAGTTTCATGGACTGACAGGAGTGGACGGCTCAGACTCGCTTGGCTGTGCGGCCTGTTTCTTCTTTCCGGAGCCTTTCGGTGGCCTGTACGGTGTTACAGAGTCTGATCGAGCACCTTCATGCAAATACATCACATAACTCACATCTTAAATGCGTTGCTGTGAAGCGTCAGTCTATATGTTCACTGACACGTCGCTACTGAGCACACGTCACCTTGAGCGTCCTAGTTGAACCTACGATGTCCCAAACGGGAAGTGCACGACTTTACGAAAAAGGCAATGAATCACAAGGGACCCCTGGCAGCCTCCAGCGTCGTGCTATAGATGCACAACGAGTCACTTCAGCTTGTGCACATCGACGGGATCACCCAGTAGCCTCTAGTTATTCTTATTCATTTTCACCCTCTTTGCCAGAACCTGAGTCGCACGATTGGTACTCCTCTAATAGATTGCAAGATGATAATACAGCAGTGAGCCATACAACAAAGTGTGAGATGAAGCATAGTAGAACGCCAACACTTCCGGCTTCGTGAGCATGGGCAACGTTCAGGAGCGTTTGAATCGGTCAAGAGCAGACGACTTCTCCGCTTGCACTTTCCCTTGCGCCATCTCAATCGCCTTCTTCCGTTCTTCCCTCTGCTTCGTGAGCCTCTCACGGACAGCAACCTAGACGAACACCGTCAGGTCAGCTACCTCGACCACCACATTAAGATAAGACGTTACGTACCGCTTTGGGATCAATAACGTTCTTACGCTGCTTGCGCAAATACCGCTTCAAACTCTTATTCTTCCCCCTCATCTTCTTCTTCTCCTTCTCCGCCTTTGAGAGCGCTCCCTTCTTCCCTTCTCCATCTCCGTCACCATCCTCACCTTCAGACCCGTCAGAACCAGCACCATCGGCTTCCTCGGTCTCGTCAGCCTTCCCGGATACCTTGAGTCGTTCGAATCGAGGTAGGCGGGCGTAGGGAATGTCGGATTTGTCGTCGACGGCAGTGGTGAGTTTGGGTGGTGGGGCGAGGGAGCCGACGAATTCGGGGTCGAGCGTGATCATGTCTGGTTGGATCTGTACGAAGCGACGACGGATGATTATGATTAGCATGTGCTTGAGGTCTTGGAAAGGAGAAGATGTTTACCTTATCCAACAGACTCTTGACCTCCCTCTCCCTTCTCGCCCTCTTGTGCTCGAATGGATCGGCTTCTGAGCTGTCGAAGTTTGGCTCTCCAGATCCGGGTACGAGTATGTTTGACAGACCAGCGGAATGTCCGACTGTGAGAATATCCTGGAAAGGACAGAATCGGAGTGCAGTAAGCGGGCGGTGTGGTATAGGATGAGTGAGGTACAGCGGTGGAGGCGCTGTGCCTGTGAAGATAGTTTGGATGCCCGGTTTGGCGTAGGTCTAAGAGTTCATCAGCACGAGTCACAAATAGTATGAGACGGAGGAGATACAGAATTAGAGAACATACATTAACACTTCCACCGCTAGCGACAGCCAACACCCCCTTCTGACTCCACTCCACATCCGCCCCTCCCCCTCTAGTCTGCCAAGACCTCACCGCGCCCTTCCAATTCCGACAATCCCACACCTTCACAGTCCCATCCTGTCCACTCGTCGCCATATACCGCCCTCCCGTGCTCGCATCGACGCTCACGCCTACAACCGGGCCCAAGTGCGCTAGGAGCCGGACGGCGGGGTGGGGGAGGTTGGGCGTCCAGAGCGTCACTGTGCCGTTTTGGTGGCCTAGGTGGATGACGGCGTTGTGTGCGTTTTGGGTCATGGTGGTGCATGCGCCTAGTTTTGTGCGGTGTTCGACGACTAGTTGGCCGGTGGAGGTGTCTTGGTATTTTAGGTAGCCTGGGTTTCCCTGTACGGCGTGAAGTGGCGAAGGGATGTGTTAGATGTGAAAGAACGTATGTGTAGTGACAGACTTACGACACTGGCGAGTAACCAATGATAGGGTAGAAACTCGAGTCTCGTAGGCTCAACGTGCGACTTCAACCTATGAAGCTCCACGCCGTCTCGATCGTATATGAACACGTATTTCTGCTGTGCCACAGCGTAGTGCGAATGGTCATGGAGGAAGCTGATCACTAAATAAGTCAAGCAAGAGAATAGAAAGATAGTGCGAGGGATACTGACGTTATATCCCGGCATGTCTCTCGTAGCTGCAATTCAGAGTGTAGTGTCCCGGTTTGCCAGTCAAATGTGGCTACATGGCCTTTACGGCCGACCACTGCCAAATGTCTACATAGTCCAGTCATCAGCATACTATAGTAAACAATTATGTTCAACATACGTACCTTCCATTTCTTGTATACCGTGCCCTGTACGGTCCGCCCTCTAGCGTCCACTCTTTCCGTCCCAACGCAGCCTCTTGACCCGCCGCCTGCACAACCTCGCTCTGGCCAACCCTCCACGTCTTCTCCATATCCCCTTCCACCTGCACCAGCCCCGCATCCTCCGTCAACAACAACTCCGCATCCTTCACCAACGCTTTCGATCGAGCACTCTGCGCGGACTGTCTCGTGAGTTGCACACGGAGTTTCTTGTTCGCAATGTGCTTGTAGTTCGGGAGAGACTCTGGTGTTGGCGACGTTCCTCGGAGAGACTTGGGGAGCTTGGTGTTGACGTTTACGGAGTTTAGGGTAAGGTCGTTTGACCCGGCTGTGGAGGATTCTCCTTGCGATTTTGAGGTGCCAGGTTTCTTGGAATGGCGGTCGTCTCTCGATGAGGTTTTGCGTCGCTTCGTCACCGGTCGTATGGCATCCGCCTTGGCAAAGAGTGCGTCCATGTCGAGGATACCGCAGAATGCAAGGAGTATGAGACTAAGAAGGGTTCAGCATGTAAATGAGACGAGCGTCTGCAGAAATATTTTGATGCGCTGATGCGCCTGCAGACCTTCCGTTTCTGGAAGGCATTTCAACCACGTTGATAGAAACTCGTTCATCGTGCATGCGGTCTTCCTCGCCCGAGTCTCTGCTCTCAATGCTCAATTTTTCATGCATCGCGACCGGTCGCAGAAATTTTCCGAGGCTGTGTATGTGCTATGAAAGTGGCAGAGACCTTCATGAATAAATTAATGCGGCACGCGCGAGACAGGGGAACTTTCAATCACCCACAATCGCCGTCTGAAGTGTCCGGTGTACGATTATCACCAGTCACTTACTCATGTAATGCACACAGCACTTGTCGGGCATACCGAGCTTCAGAAGGGGTATACGTAAATAAGTAGAGCTACGATAAAGAATATATAACGATTACAAAGCCCGACTTCGGGGCTTCCCAATGTGTCACCTTCCTTCGTCACCTTCACTGTGCGCCCGCCGCGAACGGAAGCTCTCACTCGATCTCTCACTCGTACCCTCATCTTCGTCTCGCCCTTGATCTTTCGTACTCTCCCAACGCTCGCAAGATCAAAGATCTCAGCAACTCAGAACGCTAAGCTTAATCACCTGTAAAGTGTAATACAACCTCGGACTTAGGAGAAGATGCCCCTGCCCCCACCACTCAACTTTCCCAAATGGATCGCCGAGAACGAGCACCTCCTGAAGCCTCCCGTGAACAACTTCTGTCCTTACAAGGGCAAGGACTTCATCGTCATGGTCGTCGGAGGTCCGAACGAGAGGAATGATTATCACGTAAACGAGACAGAGGTGTGTGTCTTGATCTCCCTTTCTCTCTCCCCGATCTCTGGACAGTCGTGTGGGCGGAGGGGTGCGGCGATGGGTGGCAGTTTGCTTTGTGTGGTCACGGCCAAGATACCGTCTAGCTTGGACTGGTCGGATGACCTGAAAGGTTGTACGGCAGATCATGAAGTGCGAATGATTCGAGAACGGCAGAAGCGCGAATCCAGGATGCACCATTACTGATCCCCGTCTCTACCTCGTGCTTGATAGGAGTGGTTCTACCAATACAAGGGCGCCATGCTCCTGCGCGTGGTAGACGACGGTCAGTTCAGGGATATCCACATTAACGAGGGGGAGATGTTCCTATTGCCTGGTGCGTATCCACCCTCGCATGCGACGTGCGGTTTGTCTTACTTAGGTTTTTCGTGCAGCGAACACTCCGCACAATCCTGTTAGATTCAAGGACACGATTGGACTCGTGATGGAACGTGTGCGTCCCGAGGGCTCGCTTGGTGCGTCTGTTCTCTCCGTTCTCACCTGTGTCAGTAACTGATCCATAATACGTTGTCTTCGACTGACAGATCGACTGCGGTGGTACTGCAAGACCCCCGCCCACTCTGTCCCCACAGTCATACGGGAAGAGGCGTTCCATGTCACCGACCTCGGCACACAGCTTGCGCCTATAATCAAACGGTGGCAAGAGAACGAGGACTTGCGAAGATGCAAGTTCTGCGGTGCGATCGCTGCACCCAAGTAATTATAACAAGGGATTAGAAATGGCATCAAAGGCAATAAAGGGTTGATGTATCCGTAGTACTGTTTCGTGTATTCATGGTTTCATTAGTTGTAGAGACTCCAAGGTTCCAAATATTGTATTACTTTTTCTCTTCCGAGTCACACTGGGTGCGAGACGTAACTCCGCGCTCGTTAAGGCAACCATCATCTTTGTGGCTCTGGGTCGTGGTCGGGTACAATACGTCATGGCCGCTACCGTGACCGTCATCGCAGCCATCGCCTATGAGTGGGTCAGTGGTGTATGGCTCACAGCTCCGCCATGATGTAACCTATTGGAATACACATTGACCTCTTCGAAAGAATATATATAAACTCCCCTAATCGTACTTTCTCTTTCCTCACTTCACCCATCCACAACCACACAACACTCACAACTCACTCACACTTTACCACTTTAAATTTACCATGTCCTCCAACGATTTCGGCCCAGCATCAGGCGGCGACGCCCAAGACTTCCAGGGCTCGACCGGCCAAGGCTACGACTCAATGACCAACTCATCCAACGACGCCGGTATGGGCGGTGGTGCTGGGGCACACGGCTCTGGTGTTGCTGGCGGTTACGAGGGCTCTGGCCAGACGCAGGAGAAGAAAGACTGGTTGGACAAGGGCATCGAGTTTGCTGGCAAGAAGGCTGGCTTCAATGTCGTGAGTTTTAGATTGCTCTGGATGATGATGTAGAGAACGGCCTTGCTGACGATGAGCAATAGAGCGATAAGAATGCTGACAAGGTCGGTGACTTTGCTAACAAGGAGTTCACTAAGGAGGAGGGTGAGTTGAATTCGCTATCTTGGCGGAATCGCAGTCTCTGACGTCACGCTTTGAAGGCCGCGGACTTCCTGGTGTCCAGTAAATGCATACAATGCTAAAGGAATAAACATGTATTATTAGTGACGGTCCCAGAATCATATTGTAACACAATGGAGTTATTGCAACTCCCTGCGTATTGCGTCTGAACCCATGGATCTCATTTGAACTACCACGAATTTAAAATGTGGCCTTCAGCTCGACAAGTTGGAGTACGTAGGTATTTCTGAGCTCTATCTGAAACATTAATGGCCATCCAGTGTATCAGTAACTTGCTTATGTTCAAATCACCCAACGTGGATTGTCAGCCGCGGTGCTTCGGTTCACGCCACAAAATCTTGCGAAAAAAGAATCCAATCATGCGCATTGAACCCAGAGAAATGATATACATCCACATCCTACAATCCCACACGTGCACACTCGCAGCCCTATGCATCCCATATCAAGTGCTGACAACGTACGCATTGTAGTTATAGATCGCCGGAGCCGCCGTCGTATACTTGAACTTGCTCTGGTACGCATTGTTCACGACAGTCTTGCCCCTCGTGATCGTAGTGCTGACAGTACAGTCCTGCGTGAGAGGCCCGACCTTCAGCTTAGCAACACCAGCGGGGGCAGAGGTGGTACTAGACAGGCTCCCGCAGGAGAGCGTGACTGTGGCGGGAGTCTTGAGGAGCATGACGGCCCAGATGTAGTCGTCAGTCTGTCGGGCGAGCGATTGCGTGTTAGATCATGATGCGCCGTGACAAGAACAGACAAGATCGAAAAAACGTACCCAAGTATAATGATCAGGCTTAGGCAACGTATCCGCCGTCGCAACGACGTCCACCGGATACGTCCTCCCCCACACGAACGTCCTATCTGTCGTAATCTGGGGATACGTGCCAGTCTTATACGCCGCGATATAGTACTTGTAAAGGTCCAACCAGGGCGTGTGGTCGTACCCGTCCACCCACGCCTGAGAGTTCGGCTGGATACCCTCGATGGGTCCGATGTAGTGGGACTCGCCGTAGTCGTTCCAGGTGTTGACTTCGACGAAGTCGATGGAGGTGCGGTTGGCGACGATGGCTTCCCAGCGGTTGGCGAGCAGCCAGTCGTCGGGGCGCCAGATGAAGTTCTTGGTGTTGTAGTGCTATATTGTGATAGGGAGGTTAGGTTCGGTGGTGGAAGAAGAATGTAGGGAGGATGAGACGTACAGTGTAGAACCAGGGGGAGGAGGCTGCCATGTAGGCACGACCAGGCAGGCCATCGAGGTAATCCTTGTCTTGTTGGAAGTTGATATCACTATCAATCAGAGGCCAGCCTGAGTTCCACTAGATTAAGCAAACGAAACCCATGGTCAGTTCCACGGCCTCGGTCATGACGAAGAAGTGAGGTGCTTACTGCAAACGCGCCGTCCAGAACCTTGTATGAGGGGAACGTGAGGGGATCGATGAACCACGCCGGAATGAAGTACGTCCCGCCGACATTCTCGCCAGACTTAATCGCGAACAGCCACCCATTATCGACCGAGCTCTGGCCGAACAAGCACTGGGATCCAGTAAACGTAGACAAGAACACCTTTCCGTTGATCCTCTGCTGATTCGGGTGGTTGCGGTAGGTCGAGATGTATGTCTTGAGGAGGTCTGCATCGGATGCGGAGCCGCAGGGGAGGGACGTCATGTCGAAGGACAGGAAGAGCTTGAAGGGGGTCTTCAGGGCGGTAGCGGCGGCGAAGGCGTTGGCGACCTGCGAGGGCTCCCAAGGGTCAGAACCAACGTTGAGGGCAAACGCGTCGATTCCTTTCGAGCTCGCTAGAGTGATGTCTGTACGTTGAAGAAGCCATGCCAGTGTGTGAGCGGCTGACATGAGACGATGTGGACGAGGGAGCACACGAACCTGCTTTCCAGCTGTCGACCGTGTAGTTGTACGTATTCCCAACAATGAAATGCGCGAACACCAGCTTGTTCACAGCGAGAGGAGGCTGCTGCGTCGATGGGTACTTCCCCACTGGTGTCAACGTCTGGTTGGAGGCAGCCGTCTCTCGATGAGATAAAGATGCATCTTGAAACGTATCAGAAAAAGTATTATGATGCACGGCATGTATGCTATGCTTAT